>LGRX02002105.1:0-17762 GCA_001247695.2 Cymbomonas tetramitiformis
ACCACAGCCGTGTAGTCGTAGGGCATTGCGCCAGGCTGCAGAAGCAGCGTCATGGGCGTGTAGCCGCAGGGCATTGCGCCAGGCTGCAGAGGCAGCGCCTCGGCTGTGCAGCCGCAGGGTGTCGCGTCAGGCTGTGGAGGCTGAGCCCCGGTCGTGCAGCCAATGAACATCGCGCCAGGCTGCAAAGGCTGCGCCTCGGCCATGCAGCTATGAGGCATGCAGCTATGAGGCACCTTGCCGGGCTGCGGGGGCTGCGCCTCGGCCATGCCGCCATCAGCCATGCAGCAATGGGGCTTCTCGCCGGGCTGCGGAAGCTGCGCCTCGGCTGTGCAGCCATCAGCCATGCAGCTATGGGTGGGGCACCTCGCCGGGCTGCGGAAGCTGCGCTTCGGCTGTGCAGCCATCAGCCATGCAGCTATGAGGCACCTCGCCGGGCTGCGGGGGCTCGGCGCCCCGGCCATGCAGCCATGGGGCGCCTCGCTGGGCTGCGGGAGCTGCGCTTTGGCTGTGCAGCCATCATGTCTGTTACCCATCTGTTGGCTATAGCCAACATTAGGCCCCTTTATGTTGGCTGGAGCCAACATAAGCGTTGCTGACAATGCCGGGAGCTGTCGATATCGGATTGTACAGTTTATTAGCTCACAATGACGGCGGGGATGTTCTGTCGCAAACGCGTGCATATGATGGTACAAACATTCTCGGAATCGAACGAACTTGACACTCGCGACTGGTCACAAGCATCAATAATATTCACTGGTGCCGGTGACTGTTCGAGCAATTCTCAACACAGCATAAGATCGTAGAGCTACAAAATTTTTAAAATTCTGATACCCTGATATCGAACGCTGAACTCTTACATGCAAGCCCAGATTCCAACATGAAAAAGTATGAAAACAGCAGTAAAATGTATCCGTCAAAATTGATATTATATCACAAAATACGAATTATTGTGTACAAAAGCTGTGAGCAGAACTGTCTTAGCACTCTAGCACTGGCACGCGAACAGCCACCTAGTACTTGCGAAGGCAAAACAATAATGAGTCCACTAGCCTGACCTCCGGTCAGAGCCTACTTATATCTCAATGCTCTGTCACATTTCCCAAAACTGTAACGGGTTCTAGCCCTTAAATCTTCATCTGGCCAATGGAAAGTCATTATTCCATGCCAGCTCTAACAATGTTACCGTTCACCGCATTCTGACTGACACGTCAGCGGCAAAGGAGTCACTGCCATCTTTGTCTTATCATTCCCTGGTCATTTGATGGTGACCATATCTTCTCTGACAAGTCTGCATCTCACAGATGGTCATCTTCGCAAAGCCTGTCATGCTGTCACCACTGTCATGCGTGTCACCAGCTGAACAAACCCGGCGCGGTACCATGAGAAGCCGGCGTTTGTTACAGCTGTCGCAAACGCGTGCATATGATGGTACAAACATTCTCGGAATCGAACGAACTTGACACTCGCGACTGGTCATAAGCATCATTAATATTCACTGGTGCCGGTGACTGTTCGAGCAATTCTCAACACAGCATAAGATCGTAGAGCTACAAAATTTTTAAAATTCTGATACCCTGATATCGAACGCTGAACTCTTACATGCAAGCCCAGATTCCAACATCCCCCATCTGTAGCTGCTGCGTGCAGTAGCACAGACTCAAATGTGGGCTTGTTCAGCATACTGGGTCGTATCACCATCTGCCATGAACTTGCCCAAACTGAAAGTGAACATACCAATGCCTTCACCTTCTCCGCCCTGTAACATTCTGGCTCTGACCAGCGGATTCTTGAACACCAAGACCCACATACACCTGCGGCCAATAGGTCCATGTTCCAGATGCCCAATCACATGCAAGCGTCCTGTCTGACTCAATCGTCTGAAGTACGCAGCCCTGCTCTCGGTCATGTCTGTCAAGTAATAAGATGGAACGTGGACACATGCCACCACACGACTGGCCATTACTGCCAACGGAAACGCGATATCCAGCGCTGCGAACCAAGGCGAAGTCACCACTGCGTCACAGACACCATACTTCTCCTTCCATATACGATAGTTACCTGGCTGAAGTGCGTCATGCGCCTCAGACCAGCCCAACTGAGAGTTCCAGTCATTGTTCATGAATCTCAACTGCGGCCATTGCTCCACCATCACCTCACTGATGACCCCAGTGCCTGCCCATGGGTCCCACACGCCATCGACGGACTTCCAGTCCACCTCCGTCGCCAAACGCCTCACCTCAGAGGGCACTGTGATGACCAGTTCAAGCCCCCACTGCAGCGCGCTAGCTTCTCTCACCTGAGCCTTAGTCATGTGTCTCAGCTCTCCTCGTCTTTCAACTTCTTCTTCAGCCAACGCAGGCACAAGAGGTGCATCCCTCAGATGCCTTGCCATGGCCTTCTGTTCCCGATATTTCTTGCTCAGCACCGTGCGATGCCCCTCATTCCAATGCCCTGGCATGAAGATCTGCACAGCCTCAGAGAGCTTGTCCTGTCTTCCCCAATCAATCTGATCTGGCATGCCCAAGAACATGTCCTCCTCTTTCAACAGCATCTCCCTTGATGAGATGGCATGCCAAGGCTGAGACTTGTCTCCCTTCACCACCCGACGGGGACCCACGTCTGCTGGCAACAGGCGCATCTCCGCAGACAGCTTCTCATTCAATTGCTGCTCCTTCATGCCCAGTCTGTCCTCTAGGGCACCAGAGCTCTCATCTTTCTGGGTCTGCACCTCAGCGTTGGCGGCTTGCATCCCCGTGCCTGAGCACCTGGGACATAGCCACTCGCCTTCTGGTACTCCATCCAGTGCTGGGGTCAGACACCACAAGTGGTACCCCCTGTTGCATGCGTCGCACAACAGCATCTCTGCTTCCCCATCAGTCTTCCTGCAAACTTCACATGCTAGGTGCTTACTGGGAACGGCTGCACTGCAGTCATACTGATCCTTCACCTGTAGGTGACATGGCGCGATGCTCTGCACGGTGCTCTTCTCTCTTAACTTGGTGGCGTCCTCAAGTACCACCACACCATCTCGCTGTATCTTGACCAGCTTCAGAATGGCAGATTTGGTCGCGACTTCCATGCCGCTGCGAGGCTTCTGCCTGATGTAGACGAAATCGCCCACCTTAAACTGGTGTGGACTAGGCTCATAGCCCCCACCTCTTCTCCCTTCATAATGTAATGTATCACGATGCTGTGCGACCTCCAGGCTGCAACCAGCGTGTACCATCAGTCGCCTCACCACCTGTGCTCTCTGGTGGAGGTCCTTGACTCTGGCATCCTTCTCATCTTCGACCTCAGCACCAAAATCTATGCTGGGCGCCCGTTTCAAATCAGGCGGCACTACTGCCTCTTGAGCAAACAACATGGTGAACGGCGCCACCCCCGTGGACTCCTGGCGTGCTGCATTATAGCTCAGCACTAGTGGCCAGAGCTGCTCATCCCACTCATAATCGAGACCCTTCTCCAAGGCAAGCTTCTTAAAGCAGAACTTCATAGTGCGTACCACTCTCTCGGTCAGCCCATTGCCTTCTGGTGAGTCTGGCGAGGTGACTCGCCGGTCAATCAGGCAGTCTCTGCACAGCTGCTTGAACTCGCCTTCAAACTCGTTTCCTCCATCCACCAAGCATTCTGCCGGCGCACCAAACACAGCCAGTACATGACTGCGAAATGCCGCTGCGATGGTGCTCGCCTCCTTGTCAGGAATGGGCACGCAGATTATGAACCTGGTATAGTGCTCGGTCATGATGAGCACTCGGTTGTTGCCAGACTTGGTCTCTCTCCTCGAAGGCCATGCCAAATCCAGCGACCAGCGATACATGAACGACACGATCTCAAGGGGGGATAAACATGCCTCCTCTCTCGCATAATGAGTCTTCACACGCTGACAGGTCTCACACTGGGTGACCACAGCCTCCACGTCTTTCTTCAGATCGGCCCACCAATGGCGCTGCCACAAAAGATGCTGCGTACGTCTTATGCCCCAATGTCCAGTTCTGGAGTGGTATTCCTTTACCAACGCGAGACGGTCAGCAGGCTTAGGTATTCTAACCTCCTTGCCCGACATGGTGACCATGTAGATCTCGTCCGTAGCCTCGTCCCATCGATGTCGTGCTGCTCGCCTCCTTACTCGACGAACTTCCTCTTCTGGCAACCTCACTCTACCATTGGACTTCAACCATCTAAGGCACCATGCATCATCGTGTACGTCTCGATGCTTGTCACGGTCTGACTGCTGCTCAGCCACGCTGGCCATCAGGTCCTCGAATCTGGTGGTGCACGCCAACCTGGGGAGCCTCATCTCTGACTCTTTGGCAGGTGGACTCCAGGCAGGCACATCCACGCGCGCTGCTGGAGTTGCGCCCTCCTTCACGAAGTGGTTCTCATGCCTCTGACGATACTGCGCCATGGTGTAGAGCTGCCACTCTTTCTTCTTCTTCTTCTTGGTTCCAGCCTTCTGTCGCTGGGCTCCAATTCCTTCTGCGCCTTTCTGCCCTTGCGAGCACATTATCCGCAGCTTCTCCTCCCAGTCACGATGGGTCATAGTCTTCGCCACCTGCTGGGTGTATGCGTTCGAATTCTCAACCCATTCCGCCAGCAAAGCTTGCCTCTGCTGAAGATCCGACCTCTCGTGGTCTGCCCAGTTGTTGTCTACAGCGATGGGCTGTCCTGGGGAATTCTCCGCCTCTGGGGATTCCTTGCTGTGAGGGAGCCCCTTCCTGCTTGCTTCTGCGACCGCCATCAGCAGCTCCATTGCCCTGCGATCCATGGCCAGGCCCAGAATGCTTGCCAATTCTACGTCGTTCAGGCCATCGGCCATGCGTAGCTCACTTGCGCTGTAGCCCATGGCTCGCGCCTTCTCTTCGAGGTTCACTTCTCGAGATTCTTCCTCGGCGTCTTCATCGTCCTGGTTGCGCACCACGGTGCCCATCCTCGCTCTTCTGAACGCTCTTGACCCTTGCGTCGCCATGATGGTGGGTAGTGCCCTCAATGGTTCTCCCACCACGTTCACCACGTAGTGAGGCGCGCGGTCTGTCCTTATCACTGGCCTGGGATGCCAGCCCTTGCATATGATTGACGATACGATTCGTCCTTCTGGTCTCACCACCTTGCTCATGACGGAGCGAAACTGGTGGCTCTGGAACAAGTTGCTCCAATACGCTCGCAATCGATGTGCGTAAGCGCCTGCTTGTGCTGCATCAAAGGACACTGGTCTACCAATGACGCTGGCAATGTACGGGAACACCTCGTCCCTGATCTTGGTTCCAGGTCTGTGTGACAACGGAGAAACATTTTCCAGGATATAGCCTGGAGGCCTCTGCCGCTGCAGCTGCTGGAGTGTGGACAGAAGCCTGACCACTTCATAAAATAATTTGCTGTGCCTGCCATCCAGGCCTGTGAGTGTTCCAGCAGGGGAGAGATCCTGACATGGGAACCCACATACCATGACCCACTGGCGTCCTTGAAGAGCTCCTGCTCGTATGAAGTCGGCACTGGTGGTCTCGCGCAGATCTTGGGGTAGAGCCCCAAACTCTATTGCACGGGGCGAGATGAGGTCAGGGTATCGTCTTAGCAATGCCGTGCACCTGGCTCTGGCAACTGTCCGACTGCTCGGGGATATGTCCTGATACAGGTAGCGATCCACCTTCATCCCACTGCGGAGCAACATTTCTAGCCCAGCACATAGGCCTCCACATGGCTCGTAGCACACCACGCCTTCCTGCCGAGCTTGCGAGAAGAACCGACTGCCCAGCACCCTGGTGTCCACCTTCTCGGGCTTCAGGATGCGCTCACCTTCAAAGTACTCATTGCTGTACACAGCAGGGCTTCCCTCGCCATGCGTACCTCGCGTCGGCCTGACCAGGCTCAACGCCTTCCAAGCTGCTCTGGCTAGCCTTCCAGAGTCGGTCACCAGCTCAGGTAAGTCAGTGTCGAACATGTCCCCATGATTGCATTCTAATTCCTCGTGGTAGTGCAAGTCGAACAAACGATGCACTGGTCCTGTGCCCAGCTGCTCCATGGCAGCCATCCTGCAGTAGTTGGCAACCTGCACCTCTGGCGTGGCCTCTTCCCCTGGGAAGGTATCCCCAGCCAACATAAAGCACAAGTGGTCACCGAAGTCCTTCGTGTGAACTCCCCCCACGCCTGCGTGTAACGCAGTCACCTTCTCCCTCTCATGCCTCGCTCCAGTCTCATCCGTCGTGGACGGCAGTGGGTAGCGAGACGGCACGTCAGCGTTGCTGTTCTTGGCGCCTGGACGATACTTCACAGTGAAGTCGAACTCCTGCAAACTGATTGCCCAGCGTAGGTGTTGCCCTTGGAGATCGGCCTTCTCCATCAGGGTGGTGAGCGGTGAGTGGTCGGTCACCAAAGTGAAGTGGACTCCATGCAAGTACTGCCTCAGTGTGCGCACTGCCCATACCACTGCGAGCATCTCCCCTTTGAAGCTGGCGTACTGTCTCTCCGTTTTACTCAGGGATCGGCTGATTGCCATACAAATGTACTCCTTCCCATCATCGTCCTTCTGGCCCAGCACCGCGCCAATGCCATAGGTGCTCCAATCGGTGTACAATATGAGGGGTCTGTCATAATCGATAGGCCTCAGGCACCTCCCAGAACAGAGAGCATCCTTAAGTTCTTGAAGTGCTCGGTCTTGCTCCTTCCCCCAGGCTGCCTTGATGTCAGTGACCTCCTTTTTGAGCAAGTCATTGAGAGGGCGGGCCATCTCAGAGTAGTTTGGCCCCCCTGGCTCACCCACCAAGCCCTTATAGTAGTTCATCATGCCCAAGATCGAGCGGAGCCCAGTCTTGTCCTGAGGGCTTGGAAGCTCCTGGATGGCCTTGCATTTGGCTTCTTGCGCGCCAATGGAGTTGTGACCAATGCGATAGCCCAGAAAGTCCACCGTGGCTGCACCAAAGGTACTCTTGCCTGCATGCAAACGGATGCCAGCGTCCCCCAAGGTGCGAAGTACGTCCTCAACCTCCTTCAAATGCTGCTCAGGCGTGGAATCCGTGTAGACCACTACGTCATCGACGTACGCCACCGTGCAATGCTGCAAGTGCCGTAATTCGTAGTCCATGATTCTTACGAACGCAGAAGTAGCTCCAGCTGCACCAAAAGGCATCGAGGTGTATTGGTACAACTGATTCTTCCACCAAAACGCCGTCTTGCTCCTGTCCTCTTCCGTGGCCATGGGAATCTGGTGGAAAGCTTTGGTGGCATCCAGCGTGGTCTTGAACTTAGCCTTCGCCACCTTCTGGTAGAGCTCCTCTGGTCGGTGCGGCAGCGTATTGTCTTTGAGGGAGTGCCGATTGACACCCCTGAGGTCCACGCAGAACCTCGTCTGGGTCCACAGGCCAGTCTCGTGATCTTTCTTGCCAGCTACGACCACGTTGCTCGCATGCCTGCAATGCTTGGCTGCTGGCTCTATAAAGCCATACTCCAAAAGTTCCTTGCAATGAATATCGATGATTTCCTGCTCGCCCGGACTGTACTTCCTGGGTCTCTGGTAGGCGGCCTTGGATTCGTCTACGAAAGGAATGGAGAACGTGTTGTGCTCCGCCTTGCCCTTGTAGCCTGTCAGATCGTGAGGACTGTTGGCAAAGGTGGTCTTGCACCTGCGAAGAACATTCCGCATTTCCTCCCAGTGCTCCTCCTTGAAGTCAGGATGTCCTCCAAACGTGGCATTGAGCTCAGTGTCGAGCCACGCTGCCTCGTCCTTGGTCACTATCGTGTCACCCAGAGGTTGAAGCTCGTCCAGCACGGTGTACGGCAAGACCTCATCCTGCTCCGCGACATTGGCCACCCAGCCCGGCTCCCATTGCCTTGAGGATTGCTGAGCCTCCCAAGAAGTGCAGGGGGACGAACCCCAGGCGCTGCGTGTGGGTGACGTGACATCATACGTAGGCGCACACTCGGTCATCTTGCCAGCGACCCACAAGATTCCGCACAAAAGCAGAAAAAACCGCAAAATTCGATTGAAATGCGCTGCGGCTACCGGCGAGTTCGAAGCGAAGAAGCACGCCATGATTCTCCACCCCCCGTGCGCCAAGCGAGTACTCCCACCAGCAGCGGTGAAGACCACGACTGCAAGGACAAGCGCCATGTAGGCGGCTTGTGCGACGCGGTGAAGGCGGAGATTGCGTCGGAGCTGTGTCCAGCGCGCCGCGAAGCGAGGCTTGTCCAATCTGGCGGGCAAAGCGGGCAGGCGCACGCGGCCCAACAAGAAGACTTGGGACAAGCGCAGGGTCGGAACAGTCCATCCACGGCCATGTTGAACGTGACCTGTGTCCAGCGGGCAGCGCACGCGACAGGAGTCGTGGCACGCCACGTCCTCAGCGTAAACGTCGGCACAAACCCAAAGCCAGGCGAGGACCACGAAGAGGAGGGCGATTGCACACCGTGACCAGCACGCCAAGGAAACGACCACCACCCGAAGGGGCATCACCATCCAATCCCCCGCACGCACACGGTGCACGCCAGCATAGATGCCTGCGGCGCGCACGATAAGGAGCCCAACGTACCAAACGTAGGCGAGAGCCCATAAGACCCAGACGTCGTAAGATGCACGAAGGGGATAACGTTGAGCAGTCGACCACCATACGGGCAGCTGGCGCAAAAATGAGGCCACGAAACGCCTCCACCAAACTTGAAAGGGGCACCACGACAAGTGCCAAGCTATTGCCTCCCACATTGCCCATACGGCGACCATGGGAACGGGACCGCGTCCCAGCCACCACCAAACCACTGCACTGCCTGCAAACGAGATACACGCTCGCAGGACACCTGGCCTCAAGTGGACCGCCCGTGCAGGCGGCCCACGGCCACAGCGTTGGTCGTTCACCAGGGCCACCCGCCCGCTGCGCCCGGGGAGCCCTGCTGAAAATGCGTCTGTCTCTGCGCCTCACGCTGTTCGTCCGTATGGCGTTCGAACGCCTGCGTCTCTGCGCTGCATATCGAAGCAGCTGGAGAAGGAGGACACCGCGATGTGAGATCGGCTGGCATCCTGGACGCTCTTGGTGCATGAACGACATGGGTAGCAGCCCCATGGCGATTGACAGAAGAACAGACTATTGGGGATACGTGAACCACTATGCATGTTTTTAGACGGTGTTTTTCTGTTACTATTCTCGGTTTATAGACGACGGGTGACCTGCCACGTCATCATAACGCGCAGTGTAATGCAGACACGTGGCAGCCACGTAGGTTACGATATGCGTTTATGCGGTACGGTATGCCTTCATTATGCGGTTTGCCATTGTGGTTCGAGTGATCATCGAGCAATCAACGGAGAGAGATATCTTTTTTGGATTGGGTGTGTTCATAAACACAAGCCCCGCGTCAAAAAACGCGGCTATACAACTATCATCACACGGGTATTGTTGCATGAACGGTGTATATTCGTTTAACGTTACAAGTAGAATGTTTGCTAGTGTTAGTAGTGTTACAATATATATATGTCGCAAAAGCCATAAGTCAGCTGGTCGTACAACATATCATAGCGTTACTATTACATTGCAAAGTACGTAAGTTGCTACCAGGCAAGCGATCTCGAATTAGTTCATTCCACGCCTTTCAGACGCCGGAAAGTAATGGTCTACTAATCTATCAGCTCCCAGTATACTCCGTCTTCGTCGTCCATTGCTTCCTCGCACATGAATATTTCGTAAGAACAACGCATACACGCGAAATGTTCGGTATGCTCATTTATCGCAACAAGATGCGAACCAGCATTAAACCATATGCGAACGTTTGCAGGAAGGTCACAATAATCGCATTTCATGACGAGTTTGCCTGAGCGTGGTCAGTTGTTAGTTGTTAGTGTCAAGCTGGGGTGGCACGATGGTGAGCGTAAGCAGCAAATGAAGGCTAAGTAAGAGGTATTGAGCTTGTATACCTGATCAACTAAGGCAATCGCAACTGATACAGTACTCGTCGAAAGGTGTCGTTTCGTCATTCTGGTACCAACAGACCAATAGGCGTACAACGTCGACTGGAATAACCATTAATCGCGGAGTCATCCACGCTTCACCCCATGCATATTCAGCGCGATCGGGATAGCGTTCCGGCTCTACCAATTCAAAAAACAGATAAAACCGAGTTCGTCGGGTAAAGCGCCACATAGCCCATATCAGATCATGCCTGTGAGGCATCGGCGGGCGGCGGAAAGGGCGGTTTGCCATCGTTCTCAAAGTCCACTGGTGCAAATTGCATTCGGGGCATGGTCGGTGCTCCATCTCATGGCGATTAATGGCATCTACATCGATACTGGCACGATTCCGATGCACACCAAACCTTAACACTGAAGGCATCACGAGTTTGTAGAGGCGCGTCGCTCACTCTCTGGTAGGAGGTGGCAGGGGTGGCACGATGGTGAGCGTAAGCAGCAAATGAAGGCTAAGTAAGATGAATTGAGCTTTTATACCTTAGTCGGAGTCGGAGTCGGACAGCAACTGTGGGACTTCGGTATCCTGCCAGAACTCGCAATCCGCGCCAATCTTGGGCCAACATTTGTCCGCGCCAATCTTATCTTGGCCAATCTTGTGATTGTTGGTTTCATCCTATTGGTTTGCGGCATTCACCTTGAGAGGCCCAAGCCCTCCTTGGCAATCTTTAAATCGCTTGAGGCCTTTAGGAGGATCATTTTCCATTTCTTCCTGGAAGACACACCGCTTCATCTTTGCATTATCAAGAATGGCGGATACCCATTACGTCCTGTTTGGGATTGTTCTTCCTTACATTCGGGAAATGCGTCAACTGCGTGAGGAATACTTTGTGCAGGCATGGGTCGAAGAACGTTTCTTGTGGGCGTTGGAAGAACAAGTTTTGACGTTTTCGGGCATGTTTGGTGATGTTTGGATGCCTGTAACTTTGGCTCACTATTTCTATGAATTACGTGATCTGCTCGAAGTCGATTGGGGGGATGTTCGTGATTGGGGAAATTTCTTGCAGATATTCCCTACCTCCAATTTTGAAGCCCCATATTACGATGATGAAGGGTTCCATTGGCAAGGACCTGGCATGTCAAACAACTTCAGATTCCGGCTAGACTACATCGATTTCGACGACTTCGCAAAACGGTGGCTTCGTGAATATCATTGGGCCTGGTACAACGGCTTTTACAACGAGCATGCAGATCCTCAATGGATCTACCCGTCGCGGTACGAGTTGTCTATGAGGCCTGCCTGCAGTCGATGCCGACGCATTGATATGGATCTTACCCGTATTGGCGACGGGTACATCTGCACTGACCTTGTCGACTGTCGGCGGATGACTCGTCTTGATTTGAATTGATGGTCGAATCTCAATCGGTGGCTTTAGCCACCACCCATCTATTCTAGAAAACAATTCTTCTCGATGCGGGCAACAAAAATATCATAAGTCACGTGTATGGTACAAGCAATGGTATAAGAACCCCGATCTTCACATTTTTAATAATCATTGTATGTTACATTATTACACAGTGGTTGTATTACACAGTGGTTGTATTACACAGTGGTTACATTCCATGTGTATTCTATTCAATTGTGCATTATGACTAATCGTGGCTAATCGTGCAGGGATCCCGCCGACGGATCCGAATCGGTTGAGTCGTCCAAATGATGGCCCCATTCCGAATCTGTGTCCTCGTCAGCTATTTCAAGCTCAATCACACTATCGCAAGCCTCCCGATCGACACAGATGTAGCGGTGTGGCATATCAGTTTCTCGGTCATCATTGCAACGTTCAAGAACTGTCCTTCGAGAACCGCAATCATGGCAACAAGCCCAGGTGTATAAGCGAGCATAAAATAGATTGCCATCTCCATCATAGGTAACTTGATTGCGAAACCAGCCGTTGTACCAGGCCCAATGGTGATCGACCAACCACCTACGCCGGAGTTCGGTTAAATCGCGATAGTGCATACCGCAAATCCAACGAGACCAGTTGCGAAAATAGGACGCCTCGCCGCGAAAGACATGTAAGTGCCTATAGCGAGACTGTCGAGCATATACATCGTCATCCTGCATTTCCACTGACCACACGTCAGGTCCACCAAAGTATATCGCAAGCGTTACAGGGAACACTGCCCGTCTTCTGACTTGATTTGTGGTAAAGGGGTACGCAAAATAGCGCGGCGAACGTTCACGTGATTCAAGAGCCCACAGAAATCGCTCTTCCACCCACGCGTGCAAAAAGGATTCCTCGCGTGAACGGCGTCTTTCCCGGATGACGGGAAGAACGCATTCGAAAAGGAGATAGTGGCCGTGGGCTGTCATCAGGCGGGTGGCTCTCAGAATGGTAGGAGGTGGCAGGGGTGGCACGATGTATGGTGAGCGAAAGCAAGAAATGAAGGCTGAGTAAGAGGTATTGAGCTTTTATACCTTAGTCGGAGTCGGAGGACAGCAACTCTGGGATTTCGGTATCATCGGTATCCTGCCAGAACTCGCAACTCGCGCGGTCGACACATATGTATCGATGTGGGTAAGTCACTCGCATAACAAGGGAATCTGACCTTCCGCAATCATCGCAACAGGGCCGGTCGTATACACGAGCATAGACGAATTCGTTACCATCAGCGTCATAGTCAAGGAAGTTGCGAAACCAACCGTTGCACCAGGCCCAATGGTGATCATATAACCATCGTCGGTGGAGTTCGTTAAAACTGCGATACAAATTCATACCGGAAATCCAACTAGTCCGATTAAAGTAGGACGCCTCATTGACTCTTAAGCCGCCGACGTCGTCGTTCGCAATTCTCCGAGGATGAAAAAAAAACCGCGCAAGTGTCACAGGAAACACAATGATTTCTGAGGTAAACGTGCCAGGGATATCGGGGCATGTAATGCGTACTCGTGTTTCAAGGGCCCACAGAAATCGTTCTTCTACCCATGCGTGCAAAAAGCATTCCTCGCGGGAACGGCGTCTTTCCCGGATGGCGGGAAGCACAAAACGGAAAAGGACAATGTAGTAGTCTGGCATCTGGGTGTGTCGCTCACTGGTAGGAGGTGGGGTCTATCGTGAGCGAAAGCGAGAAATGAATGCTGATGAAGATATAGGCAGGCTTTATAATGCGTGACATTTTACAAACCAACGTAAGACATGTTACATAAAAAGTACAAATCTCACCCTACTATTGTCAAAAGGTCATCTCACAATGACACAACCTCGTTGCATATCGAAGTCTATGTGTTATTCTTATTGTTATTATTCTACGTGTGCCTCTTCAAAGTAGCCAATGCACCGCGATGTGTGTGCGAGGAGCTTGGTGTCATCATCTGCGGGCACACAGAATTCACAGGTGGATAAGAATTTGTGGCTAGGATGATAGCAAGGCAATCCTGCTCAAGAAAGAAAGAAACAAAGAAACAAAGAAACATATACCTGGTCATCAATCGAGATTGTCGGGGTGAAAATTCGGGTGACTCTGCAGTTTTAACAGATGGCGGCCAAGGCGTGTCAGACGAAAACGGGGACGGATTGGTTCTAACTCCAAGGCTCGACGCCACACGGGGTCGTGCCTCTCATGAAAATGTTTATGCCATAAATCGTTCCATCGATTCTTGTCCTCCCAAATAGGCCTGTTATACTCCCTCATACACTCTGGGCATTCGCCGTTTCTCATTCTAGCAACTGAATCCCTTTGCGCTTGCCTTCTCCTATCGTACCTCGCACGGATGAAGGGCAGAACAATAAAAAACAAAACATGTTTCGGATCGACCGTCAGGTTGATTCGCTGAGCGTCCATGTTCTTGGAATGTTGGTAGGAGGTGGGTGGATGGTGAGCGTAAGCAAAAAATGAACAGGGATGCCGTGAAAGCAAGTTTTATATGACCATGCAGACATGTGGTGTTTGTTCCATCCATGTGATACGCGTTCCCAAGGATTCCTTGGGCGTCCGAACAATCTGAGTGCAAGGAAAAAGAACTAGGTAAAATGAGTGCAAGGAAATCAAACGTGGTAATACCACGATAGTTCAACATTAGATATTCACAATATATACTATTGTTTTACAACTTCTATATACAAGTTCATCGGACTGATCGAGTTATTCACACATCTGGTCGTCATCATCGGACAAGGACGACAAAGAGGCTTCCTCGTCCGAACTCTCACCCTCTTCAGCCTCCGCGTTCTCTTTATCCTCTTTATCCTCTTTATCCTCTAATGGCATGATTGCGTCGCGCAGTAAGAGTTTGGGTGTTCTATGCTCGGGCGGCTCAAAGCTCTTTGACATGTCGCTGGCGATGACTCGTTTGACCAACAAGTCATATTGCTCACCCGGGATCCATCGCTGTGTGCTTGCATTGATCTTTCGGCGCTCCTCTTCCGTGTCCCAGTCCCATGCTACTAATACTTCGCTTGGTGTATACGGCGCCACCTGCTTGGTACGTTGATGCAGCCGGAAACTTTCAGGTTTCGATGCCTTCTCCTTCGAAAGCCGGGAGTCTGCATTCTGGGCCTCCTTTTGGGAGGCGCTCGTGAGCTTAAATGTACCACAAGTCAACCACCGCAAACATTTTTCTCCTGCACCAGAAAGAAGATAAAAGAGATATTAGATTGACATAAAACGTTGTGATGTTAAAAGCAGGTTGCGCGCGCAATCACATCAACAAACATTTCTCACCTTTCTCATTTAGCAGCTGCTCTTGTACCTCACAAAGGTACAGATATCTCGACCATCCTCGGCTCCTTCCCAGAGCGATACGAAACGGGTATTCCGTCCGGGCAGTCTTCTCGGATTCGGGAGCAATCAACACAGCCATGCTACCTTTCTTCATCTTGCTGTAGCTCACATCGTAGTCCGGGTCGTCAGTTTCTCCCAGAATGTATTGCGCAAGATGATCTCGAGCTCGTCTTCTAATGGTATTTTTTTGTGCCCCGATGTAGATAGGACGAGGTACTGGGCGCACGTGAACCGCTACGGAGTCCCGAAGGCCCTGCACGTAATCAGCCAGTTGTGCATCCGTGTATCCACGTTCAATATCATTCGTATCAGCCATTGGCTCATCGACAATCAGTACTTCCGCATCTCGCCCGTTCGCGCTCAAAGCACCCGAAGGAACAGGCATCATGGGTCCAGTAACCTCAAAGGGAGCCTCGTGCAGCACCCACAATGTCTTCTCTTTCAGTTCGAACGTTCCTGCCGCAATGTCACGTTGCATTTGAACATACCCTTCAAGAAAAGTATTTGCGCGATTGGCTAGAAATTGAAGCCGCTCCGCCTCCTCGGTGGTTGCGACATCTGCAGAACATAACCCGAGAAACTAAGAAGGCCACATACATTTGAAATATGACAAATCAAATCGTAATCGCTAGCAGTGCAGTGCTTACCTCGAATGCATAAGCAAAGATTCCTCTTGCATTGAACGACAAGATCCTCGATCTCTTTCAATGGATTGCTCGTAGACTTCCTGGAAGTCGCAAGCTGCTTCGCTTGTTTCCGTGCGCTCAATTCGTTAATGGATTTAGGCTCGACAAAGCATGGTGAGCCCTCGGGCAGGCTGCTCTTAAATACCTTCACCCCACCTTCCTTTGGAAGCCAGACTGGATCGAATGAATAACGTTTCGCCTGCACTAACACGTCGCCTGTGGGGCCAGAAAAAATCTTGAAAGCATGTTGGAAGCTGACATCGCGCACTTCGTTATAGCATCCATGCATCCAGTCCTTGATATCGTGCACCTCATCGATCAGTTGACATTCCGGAACTACTCCATCCTTAAAGCAGTTCCTAGCCACCTCCATCAAATGCTCGATGTCCCAAACGTTCAGCCTCCTCAAAGCCACAGAAAACCTTGAAAACATCTGATCGATATTTTCGTGTGTATGTCCCACGATCAGATAGTTGATCTTCACCTTGCGGAATACCCCACGTTTGACCAGCATGGCACAATAAGCAATTAAGAAGTGGCTCTTATTGCTGCTTACATTGTCCAATTGTAGATACAATACTTCCGGTAACGGATGCCCACCCGATCGTCGATGCTCATGAACTCGTGCTACTGCCCGCTGTATGACGTTCGCAAGATAGTTCGAGTTGTCAGAGTAGTTATGACTGAAATTGAATTCCATAAAACGACCGATGCCTTCGATGAGTATCCCCATGCAGTGGGTATCTATCAATGCCTTATTGTCTTTGACCCAAGAGGGCATTCGACGAAAGTGAGGCAATTGTGTGGTACGTTGTGTCATGCCATCGATGATCATGGTAGTATATTTCCACCACTTCGCGTTGCCTTTTGCTGCGCTGGATTTCTGAATGTGTTTGTAGTACTTCTCCCGTTCAGCCCTTGCATCCAGTCGATGAGCTTGCAAAAGATTTTCGATTCGTACTGCAACGCAAACACATTCAGGTAAGTGGTCACGTGTATGAACAAGCAGTGTTTTCTTTCTGAACATACCTCTCATGAACAAGAGTGGGTTTTCTTTCTAACATACCTCTCATTTCGGCCGGGGCGACTTGCTTGTGAAGCTTTGCGGTCGAGCAGATCTTGCACTCCGAGAACTTGCAAATCTTCGGACACTTAAGCCACTTGAAGTGTTTTCTCCAGATCGTATACCAATATGGCTCACTGACCTTGAATCTCTCAGAACCAAAGGCTGGAAGCTCTTCGATAAACTTTTCGTAGACGTCAACCTTTGTCATTCCTTGAGGCAGATGTGTTTCTTTCTTGTCCGGTTGATGTTGACCTTGCTCTTTGGCAATCTTCTGCAGAAAGGTTTTCGCTGCTGAAACCTTTAGAGAGTTTTTTGGAATATATGACAAGCCCTGTACTTGCACTTGTTTGCTGTTTCCGTGCAGCCTGAAAAGGGAAAAAATGTATATTATTATCATGAATCTGATGCAAAGAATGGGAGCCTACAGGAAAACTGTAAATTGGTTTACCTGTTATGTTTTCTTCCGGCAAATAAATCCTTTATTAGCTTCGTCAACCGTCCATGAGATATCGGCAAACATTTCTCATAAAACTTGCGACACACACGCTGAGAGCCAATGGCAAATTTGAGAACTGGTGCATCTTGATCTGAAAAGTCGGACGACTTTTTAAGGGTAGATATGATCCATTGTCTCTGCATTCCTTGAAGACTTTTCTCTTTAGGAGATGCCACGTTCAAGGTCAGAATTCAGAGCGAAGATCCTTAACGTCTTGTTTAGAAATATTCGACGAACATAACCTCTTACAGCGACATGAGAAATTGAACACGTCATTCAACGAAGAGGGTAACAGTAAGTCCTGCAACCGAAATGCATGCAAATTAGTTTTTTTCTAAAGTCGCCAAGCTGAAGGGCGACTCATCCGCGGATGAGTCGCCCGCTGGAGTCGGCGCGCTGAAGGCGAATCATCCGCGGATGAGTCGCCCGCTGGAGTCTCATCCGCGGATGAGTCGCCCGCAGCGCTGAAGGCGACTAATCCGCGGAAGAGTCGCCTGCTGGAGTCGCTGTGCTGAAGGCGACTCATCCGCGGGTGAGTCGCCTGCTGGAGTCGCCGTGCTGAAGGGCGACTCATCCGCGGATGGGTCGCCCGCTGGAGTCGCCGCGCTGAAGGGCGACTCATCCGCGGATAAGTCGCCCGCTGGAGTCGCCGCGCTGAAGGGCGACTCATCCGCGGATGAGTAGCCCGCTGGAGTCGCCGTGCTGAAGGCGACTCATCCGCGAATAAGCCGCCCGCTGGAGTCGCCGCGCTGAAGGGCGACTCATCCGCGGATGAGTCGCCCGCTGGAGTCGCCGTGCTGAAGGCGACTAATCCGCGGATGGATCGTCCGCTGGAGTCGCCGCGCTGAAGGG
>LGRX02002106.1:0-43544 GCA_001247695.2 Cymbomonas tetramitiformis
AAATCGATATCTCGGGATGCACCGCGATGCATCGTGCATATGATGGCTTCCTGAGCTCATAACATATAAATCTATCATTTGGAATGCTCAGCATCAGCTCATCTCGACCGGAACCGAAAATATGTAGGGTATTTCATATCACGCGGAAGCCATTGTGAGCTTCATTATAAATTCGATATCTATGGATGCACCGCGATGCATCATGCATATGATGGCTTCCTATGCTCATAGCACATAAATGTATCATTTGGAATGCTCAGCATCAGCCCACGTCTCGACCGGAACCGAAAATATGTAGGGTATTTCATATCACGCGAAACTGCGGAAGCCATTGTGAGCTACACTATAAAATCGATATCTCGGGATGCACCGCGATGCATCGTGCATAGGATGGCTTCCTGAGCTCATAACACATTAGTCTATCATTTGGAATGCTCAGCATCAGCCCATCTCGACCGGTTCCGAAAATATGTAGGGTATTTCATATCACGCGGAAGCCATTGTGAGCTACACTATGATATTCGATATCTCGGGATGCACCGTGATGCATCGTGCATATGATGGCTTCCTGAGCTCATAACACATAAGTCTATCATTTGGAATGCTCAGCATCAGCCCATCTCGACCGGAACCGAAAATATGTAGGGTATTTCATATCACGCGAAACTGCGGAAGCCATTGTGAGCTACACTATGAAATCGATATCTCGGGATGCACCGCGATGCATCGTGCATAGGATGGCTTCCTGAGCTCATAACACATATATCTGTCATTTGGAATGCTCAGCATCAGCCCATCTCGACCGGAACCGAAAATATGTAGGGTATTTCATATCACGCGGAAGCCATTGTGAGCTACACTATAAAATCGATATCTCGGGATGCACCGCGATGCATCATGCATATGATGGCTTCCTGAGCTCACAACACATAAATCTATCATTTGGAATGCTCAGCATCAGCCCATCTCGACCGGAACCGAAAATATGTAGGGTATTTCATATCACGCGAAACTGCGGAAGCCATTGTGAGCTACACTATGAAATCGCTATCTATGGATGCACCGCGATGCATCATGCATATGATGGGTTCCTGAGCTCATAGCACATATGTCTATCATTTGGAATGCTCAGCATCAGCCCATCTCGACCGGAACCGAAAATATGTAGGGTATTTCATATCACGCGGAAGCCATTGTGAGCTACACTATAAAATTCGATATCTCGGGATGCACCGTGATGCATCGTGCATAGGATGGCTTCCTGAGCTCATAACACATTAGTCTATCATTTGGAATGCTCAGCATCAGCCCATCTCGACCGGTTCCGAAAATATGTAGGGTATTTCATATCACGCGGAAGCCATTGTGAGCTACACTATGATATTCGATATCTCGGGATGCACCGTGATGCATCGTGCATATGATGGCTTCCTGAGCTCATAACACATAAGTCTATCATTTGGAATGCTCAGCATCAGCCCATCTCGACCGGAACCGAAAATATGTAGGGTATTTCATATCACGCGGAAGCCATTGTGAGCTACTCTATAAAATCGATATCTCGGGATGCACCGCGATGCATCGTGCATAGGATGGCTTCCTGAGCTCATAACACATAAGTCTATCATTTGGAATGCTCAGCATCAGCCCATCTCGACCGGAACCGAAAATATGTAGGGTATTTCATATCACGCGAAACTGCGGAAGCCATTGTGAGCTACACTATAAAATCGATATCTCGGGATGCACCGCGATGCATCGTGCATATGATGGCTTCCTGAGCTCATAACACGTAACTCTATCATTTGGAATGATGCTCAGCATCAGCCCATCTCGACCGGAACCGAAAATATGTAGGGTATTTCATATCACGCGAAACTGCGGAAGCCATTGTGAGCTACACTATGAAATCGATATCTCGGGATGCACCGCGATGCATCGTGCATAGGATGGCTTCCTGAGCTCATAACACATAAGTCTATCATTTGGAATGCTCAGCATCAGCCCATCTCGACCGGAACCGAAAATATGTAGGGTATTTCATATCACGCGAAACTGCGGAAGCCATTGTGAGCTACACTATAAAATCGATATCTCGGGATGCACCGCGATGCATCGTGCATAGGATGGCTTCCTGAGCTCATAACACATAAGTCTATCATTTGGAATGCTCAGCATCAGCCCATCTCGACCGGAACCGAAAATATGTAGGGTATTTCATATCACGCGAAACTGCGGAAGCCATTGTGAGCTACACTATAAAATCGATATCTCGGGATGCACCGCGATGCATCGTGCATAGGATGGCTTCCTGAGCTCATAACACATTAGTCTATCATTTGGAATGCTCAGCATCAGCCCATCTCGACCGGAAACGAAAATATGTAGGGTATTTCATATCACGCGAAACTGCGGAAGCCATTGTGAGCTACACTATAAAATCGATATCTCGGGATGCACCGCGATGCATCATGCATATGATGGCTTCCTGAGCTCATAGCACATAACTTTATCATTTGGAATGCTCAGCATCAGCCCATCTCGACCGGAACCGAAAATATGTAGTGTATTTCATATCACGCGGAAGCCATTGTGAGCTTCATTATAAAATCGCTATCTATGGATGCACCGCGATGCATCATGCATATGATGGCTTCCTGAGCTCATAGCACATATATCTATCATTTGGAATTCCCTCGGCATCAGCCCATCTCATTGAACCGAAAATATGTAGAATTATTTCATATCACGCAAGCGCGAGCCATTGTGAGCTACACTATAAAATTCGATATCTCGGGATGCACCGTGATGCATCGTGCATAGGATGGCTTCCTGAGCTCATAACACATAAGTCTATCATTTGGAATGCTCAGCATCAGCCCATCTCGACCGGAACCGAAAATATGTAGGGTATTTCATATCACGCGAAACTGCGGAAGCCATTGTGAGCTACACTATAAAATCGATATCTCGGGATGCACGCAGTTACATACCGGCATAGCGGTATGATCAAGTGATCGGATCTCTTGTGGCGTTGATGATAGCCTGGAGTTCTCCGTGAGTTGTATTGATGCCCAGAGCAATGCGCCATGTTTCTTCAAATTCTCTCAACACTTGGGCCGCTTTGAATGAAGCAAAAGGGTACATAGACGACATGATATGCCACCCTCAAGAACAACCCAAAGGGCGGGAGCATAACTCCGATCACGCGCGCGGCATAGGTACAACGAAGCGAAAGGGTACATAGACGACGTGATATGCAACCATAAATAAATAAAACGTTCAATTGACAACGAAGCAAGGGTAGGTAGATGACACGCTATGCACCCATAAATAAATAAAAGGTCAATTATAAACAGTTGATGCCGCCAAAGTCCCTATCATAGAATTCACTTTTGGTCTGGAAGAAGCCGTTGGCTCTGTGAACCAATCCCAGAAATCCACACTTAAACCGACAGACTGTTTATGCCTTCTAAGGGCAACCAAAAACTTGCTAAACTCTTGCTTAACTAAGTCATCTACGTCAAACTGTTGAAAGAAAAAAGAGCTATGGCTGTGGTCTAGCGCCTCGCTCTGGTCACTGCCAGCGCTCTGACCGCGGCCGTGCACCTCACAGGGGGTTGCGCCGGTGCCATGGCCGTGCTCGCGGGGCTCGCTAGGGGCAGTGCTAGCGCTATGGCTATGGGTGCGCCTCGCGCCAGTGCATATGTAGCGCATGCTCACGCCATGCTTGCCACTGCACGCCCCGCTAGGGACGGCACTTGCACAATAGCCGTGCGCTTCGCTCTGGGCAGCGCTTGCGCTGTGGCCGTCGCCGCGCGCCTCGCTCGAGGCATCGCTCGTGCCGTGGCCGTGCGCCATGCTCAGAGCAGCGCCGATGTGGTTGCGCGCCTCGCTAGGGGCAGCGCCAGCGCCGTGCCTGTGGCCGCGTGCCTCGCTCAGAGCGGCGCCGATGTGGCCGCGCGCCTCGCTAGGGGCAGCGCCGTTGTGGCCGCGCGCCTCGCTAGGGGCAGCGCCAGTGCCGCGACTGCCACCACGCGCCTCGCTAGGGGCAGCGCCAGTGCCGCGACTGCCACCACGCGCCTCGCTAGGGGCAGCGCCAGTGCCGCGACTGCCACCACGCGCCTCGCTAGGGGCAGCGCTCGTGCTGCGACTGCCACCACTCGCCTCGCCAGGGGCAGCGCTGGTGCTAGGGCAGTGGCCGCGCACCTCGCTAGGGGCAATGCCGATGTGGTTGCGCGCCTCGCTAGGGGCAGCGCCAGCGCCGTGCCTGTGGCCACGTGCCTCGCTCAGAGCGGCGCCGATGTGGCCGCGCGCCTCGCTAGGGGCAGTGCCAATGCTGTGGCTGTGGCCGCGTGCATCGCTCAGAGCGGCGCCGATGTGGCCGCGCGCCTCGCTAGGGGCAGCGCCAGTGCTGCGACTGCTACCACGCGCCTCGCTAGGGGCAGCGCCAGTACCGCGACTGCCACCACGCGCCTCGCCAGGGGCAGCGCCAGTGCCGCGACTGCCACCACGCGCCTCGCAAGGGGCAGCGCCAGTGCCGCGACTGCCACCACGCGCCTCGCTAGGGGCAGCGCCAGTGCCGTGACTGCCACCACGCGCCTCGCTAGGGGCAGCGCCAGTGCCGCGACTGCCACCACGCGCCTCGCCAGGGGCAGCGCCAATGCCGCGACTGCCACCACGCGCCTCGCCAGGGGCAGCGCTGGTGCTAGGGCAGTGGCCGCGCACCTCGCTAGGGGCAACGCCGATGTGGCCGCACGCCTCGCTTAGGGCAGCGCTCGCGCAGTGGCTGTGGTCACGCGCTCCCCTAAAGGTAGCACCGGTGACGTGGCCGTACGCCGAGTGCGCTCTGCGCTCGTCCGATCTGAGGTACCTCCCCCCCCCTTCGGACAGGCGCAAGACCGCACGGCGCACAATCCCACGGGACGCCACTCGCAAAAAGCCACGCCTAGCAACGAAAAACGCCGCCCGCCGCCACGCCCGCAAACCCGCCGCCCGATCCCGCATCTCCTGACCCCTAAGCCAAACCACGCAACGGTCACGCCCGACACGGACATCCCGCAACACCTGAAGCCGCAGAATGAACCACGCCGCCCGATCCCAAGCCCGCCGCTGAGCCATACGCACCGCGCAGCGCGAAGCCAAGCGCTTGGCACGGCTCATCCCGACGCTCATCCCGGGGACCGCCGCGCACCTAGGCCGTGACGTGCTAATTAACTAACGTAGTGGAGGCACTTACGCCCATGCAAAGCAACAAGCACACGCCGCACCCAGAAAGTCACCACTCAGGCACGAGCCGAGTGGTCAAACCGGCCGAAGCGCGGCAATTCCTGAGTATAGAGGGCGCAAGCCCTAGGCTACCCGAGATTGAGAAACACGGGGACACTTCAGCAAAGGCCGCACAATTTTAAAAAAATCGCGCAGCGCTCCCGCCGCGAAAGGTCGGTTCTGCCGAAAAATCCACGCGATTCCAAATCCCAAGCCCGACCCGCGTAACTGTGCGCTCGTGACACGAGCTCAAGCGTTATGCGTGAACAAGAAACATGCTAGGGCAGAAGCGCGCCTGAATCTCCTCGCGGCCCAAAGTACCCGGAGATCGGAACCTCAAGAACACCTGAAACCCGGCATCACCAACCCGCAGCCAAACCGACACGCCGCCCAAAGCGCACGACAAAACATCCTAGACCAAAAGAAAGAATCTAGAGCAACGCGTCAACGCAAAACACGTTTTCGTTCGTAAAAGTAAAAATAATTCCAAAGTCATATACGCAAATTCCAAATTGCATATACGCAAAGGACGCTACAACGCCACGTCAGAGCAGCCGTCCCATCCGAGGACAGAACAACTCAAAGTACATTCGCAAAGGGGAGGGAGGACCAAGGGCCCCAAGCCACCTCCTTCATTGCTAGGTAGCCGTACCAAACTACGTCGCGGATCAAAGCACTCGGAGAATTCCACTCCTAGAGCACCTGAATCCCACAACCACGCACCCACCAACACGAAGTAGAAACGCACGACACACTGTGCTTGATTTCCGTTGAGGTGTCTCTTCCTTGCCCGGGACCTGATCAGTCCTGGGTTCTGGCGGTGCTCTGCCGCGCAGTCAGCTTCGCCCACGTCACTGGCCGAGGCTGCCCCTAGGTAAGGGGGGGGGAGAGGCATCTGAGTGCTCTTACAAGAGCTTATACGTTGGATGAATTGACATCCAATTGCCGGGATAGCTCAATGGTTAGAGCGCTCAGCTAGCAATCGAGAGGTCGGGGGTTCAAACCCTCTCTCGGCGTTTTCCAGTTCGGATACCATTTTGTAGGAGGCTACCACTCCAGTTTCTTCTCTTCTTTACACTTTCGGGCTTAACTATTACTAGCTATTAAACGACCGCACGAGGTATGATTACGTTTGGTCAACTATCGGACTTCGGTTTCGTAAATCCTTCAAGTTCAACTATCGGACTTCGGTTTCGTAAATCCTTCAAGTTATGCTTTTGCTTTCAAGTGCATGCTTTCAATACACTATATACAGCAGTTACGGCTCTTTTTATGTTACAATTCTCAGTTCAGTTCTCATCCCCAAAACTGGTTACACTTAGAGTTCTTATGCATTCAGGAACTCTCTCCATAACTCAACTGTACTGAGTACTCCGTACAACAGGCTAGGCACCTCACATCAACATCATTCTGATCGGTCCTACTGTACTCCGTACTGAGTACTCTTGCGTTTTGTACTTAGCCGTTTTTCTTGCTCTTGTGCTTGCCTCCTAGCACAAAACGTCACGGCATGGTCGGCTAGACCGTTGCTTGTTAAGGTGCATATGAAGACATACGTGTTCGTGCTTGCAACCAAGTTCTGTTTGGCATCGTTAGGCACATTTTGAGCTATCGAGTGCCTTGATAGGGGGTGTCTAAGGGGTCCAAATTGGCGTTTGTGGGGGGGTAAATCGATCGATTTAAATGAGATAACTGCATGGGAGTTAACACTCGCGGGTAAGAACGAGTCTGGCAAACTCGTCAATACGATCAACACCCTGGTTAAGGAGCTAAAGAGTCAGCACAACATCAATGCAGCAGTTGCAGCTCCAGCTCCAATTCCAGCTTCAGCTCCAGCTCCTCAGGGAAACTCTCAGGGTACTGCACAGGTACCGGTGTTGAGAGCACCCCCAAGGTAAATCAGCCTGAAGATGCCACTGAAGCAAGTGGCCGGGTTGAGAGTATCTCAGAAGAAGTCCTTTCCAGTCTGACATTACAGTTTCAGCAAATGGACACTCCCTCAGAGCACATCGCACAGATGCAGTCTCAGACAGCACAGCTGAAATCACAGAAGAAGCTGTTGTTGTACAAAGGGAAAGTATATGGACAGAGTACTCACACATTGGTAGATCCAGGAGCTACATCGTCTTTCATCGACAGACAGTTCGCTGCTCAACTTGGTATTGCACCCACAGATTCCTCATCATTCTCAGTGGGATTGGCTGGAGGAAGCCAACTACCCTGTACATCCTATCTTCCCAATGCTACATTCACGCTGGGTAAGTATAAGGACACAGAAGATTTCTACATCATTGACATGAAACCCTTCACTGTCATCCTGGGTCAAGATTGGTTGGAGAGGAGAAATCCACACATTGACTTCCAGTCCAAAAACCTGACGATCACTAGGAAGCACTCATCAGGCTCCAGTGTTCGCACAGTACTATCCAGAGTTGAACAGACTCCAGGCTCAGATGACCTTCCTGAAATGGAATTGGTCAGTGCCACCACCATGAGAAAGCACCTACGTCGTATTCGATCCAGTGGTTCGGCTGAAGAAGCCGTAGCTTATCTCTTCTTTCTCTCAGAGGTCGATGGTGAACTGGTCTTCGCAGCAGCAGACTCAGACACCACTATGGAAGACCCAGAGGTCACAGCAGCACGTGATCAAATGAGGGAAGACTTTTCAGACATATTCCAGGAGGATCTTCCAGCTGGTCATAGGCCAGAACGGTTTGAAGGTGGTTATCATCGAAACAACATTGAACCTGGGCACAAGCCGCCATCGCAGCCAGTTCGTACCATACCAGTGCCCATGATGGAAGAGCTCAAACGACAGATCATCAAATATGTCGAATTGGGTATCCTTCGTCCGTCATCATCTCCATATGGATGTCCTATCATTTTCGCTCCTAAGCCAGGTGGGAAGTGGAGGATGTGCTGTGATTATCGAGCCCTTAATAACATCACAATTAAGGACACGTATCCATTGCCACCTCACGACACCCTTCTTGAACAGCTTAAAGGTGCACGCTGGTTAAGCAGATTCGACTTCAATCAGTTTTCCCATCAGATCCCTATACATCCAGATGACATTCACAAAACAACGATTCGCACCGGATACGGTTCCTATGAGTGGACAGTTATGCCTTTCGGATTGACCAATGCTCCTGCAACCGCTCTACGTGTAGGAAATCGGGCATTCTTCGACTTCATCGATCGGTTCCTTGTCATTTTCATGGATACGGGCATAATCGGGGTGGCAATGGGCATTCTCTCTCACTAAGGGCTTGTTTGATCATATCCGGATGCAGGCCCGTTTCTCTGAGCATTTTGGGGTTTATCTTTTTGTGCAGGACCACATCCATGAACCACTGAAGCAATTTATATTGCAGCTTTTCATTATCAATCAAGTTTCTTGCTAACAGGGCATCCCATGCTCTCACTATCTACAGACACAACAATGACCACATCTGAATATTTGTCCTTATAACCTCCCTCCCCCGGCATTGTATAGGTTCCCTTTCTTGACCAATAGCCATGTGGGATGAAAGGTATGGTCCCCCTTGGGCATTTGAATATTAGTTTAAAGCCTTTCCCTGTCCACTTTTTGAGATTCTTCGGGGATAATAATGGCAGAATCCAGATCCCCTCGAATCCCTCCGAAGTCATGGCCGCCTCCAGGCCACGAGACAATGTCTGCATAACAGCAGATGCTCCCTTTCTTACCCCACCATCAAAGGGTGGGTTCCCATAGACCTTTCTACCTTTTCCGGTGACACTGTACTGTTAACATATGCATCTCTCGCAAGTCCATCCCACCCTACTTTCCCTTTATGGCAAAAGGGTCTCAGCGCCTCTTTCATTGCTGCCGTGGGGATACATATTCTCGTTTTGATTCCGGGGTGTGAGTTTAACCCCTATGGAGCGGTTTGTACCGTATACGAACACTTTGACTGCTCAGATCATAGTACATTCACAACTTGGACTGACATGACTCGTTGCAATCGCACATCCAAGCTTCGCACGCCCACCGCGATAGGTATCATTAATGCTCAAGAATGGATTTTGCACATATACCTACTATATATACCTTACGCACGGGGCATTTCGTTGTGAGCGAATCCCCAAAGTTGCTCGTGTCATGGGATGTAACATGTGTAAAATCTATCCTAAAGTGTGAGAAATCGCGGTGTTGGTGACATACATCGGCATGGGTATGCCGGTTCAATGGTTTGTATCATATCACATCACCATGCTCTTCATATGGGCAATATATACGTTCCCGATATTCATTTATTGCTTAAAACACTCCATTTACGCCTTAAGTATGGAAAACATTGTAAAACTAATGTTTTTTTTTCTTATTTTTTTGGGTTTTTTTCGCCTACTTGCTTGAATATTTCGATATATCGACGCGTTTGACCAAAAATATCATTACCTATTCCAAAACATGAATAAAGGAGATTGTTTTCTTGTCGTGGGATGACTTATTACTCGATTATGCGGTTGCGAGAACTCAGTTTTCACAGATTTGGTTCCGGGAACGGCGTGTTTTTTTGCTTGTATATTGTCGATATATCGTTGTATATATCATGTGCGCATGCATGCAGTAGCTCAACATGACCTTCTATGGGTTGTGGAACATATGTCGAATCTCGTGCACCTAGCATGATACCATATACCACGAACACAATGCATTTGCAAAATATATGTTTTTCGCAAAAGGTTCCATCCGCTCCATAGGGGTTAACGGGTTGCAGAAGAGCTCACATCCGTCCTTTCCTAGGCCTCTCTCATCTATAACGATGTCTAACAGGTCTCTTCTTATTGCGTAACAGTTCTTCGGATCACCTGACTCAGTATTACATGCTATAAGTGCTGAGTGAATATCATTGGCCCGCTGTGTGTAATTGCTGATCGATGTCTGGGGTGTGCCAGTTGTTAGCCTATGTCACTCTACTAGCTTCCAAAATTCCTTCTTTTTGATATACTGCAGATCTTGGAAGTTGTGATGCCCATTGTTGTTTGTGCTGATGGGTGCGGCGGCTACTGCTACAGTGCCCTTCCTGGTATTGGATAGCCTGTACATACTGGCCTCTGGGAGGGCAGCAAGCGGTCTGGAGGCTGTTAGGTCCTTGTCTATTTCTGCTAAGGGGAAATTTTCGGAAGCTCTAGGAGCGCCACCCCTTGTGTTTCTGCCTTCTATGATCACTCTTGGGTCTCCTACAGTAGCTTGTTTTATCACCTCATTTATTTCTTCCTGTTGGTTTTCCCTCAGCTGGTGTAATTCATTTTCCCCCCTGAGCAATCAAATTGGATATGCTTATAGGTGCACAGTGCCGCTGTGCCGCCTTTGCGGCAAGTTGGGCTTCCTCCCAGCCACATCCTATGTGCTCTATGGGGAGATGCTTGTAAGCCTGCGAGTTCTCTGCACCTATATGGTATATGCTGTGAAATACTTATAGGCGATTTTTGATACATCCTTGGTTGGTTTCACATGGTTCTCCTCCATTAGTTTAGGTGCCTTGCCTTGCCCATTCATGTCTTTCCATTTTTTGTGATGGTCTAACTTTTGAAGCCGCCTAATGTGGCTCCTGACGCCTTCTGTTATGGATTGTTCATGAAAAAATAGCGAATAATCTAAGTATCCATCTTCATCGAATCTTAGCTGCCTTCCATTGTATTTGAAAGCCGCTCTTTTGGCCGTTCTATCTACCTCGCCCTTATTACGGACAACTTCGCTCTTGACGACGATTGCTTTTTCGAGGATGCAAACCAGGTGGACAAATGAGGGTAAGAAGTGAGGGTAAATTCCACCGGCCATGCCATGATTGCTGCACCTGTATTAATCAGAGCGACAATATTCATCAGGATGTAATCAGACAATTTCTAGCCCATCGCGTGGTGACCATGTTGGCGACACACGAGCTTACCACTCCGGTTCCGGAAGGCGGAAGCCGACCTCCTGGACGTCTTCCTCTCGGGCTTATCCGCGGAGGTACGGAAGGAGGCGTTCGAGATTGCAGAGCGGAAGGGGACCCCCTTGATCCTCCTCGACCGCGCCCTTCCAGCCAGTCGACGCCTAGCGCTGGAATACGCCATTGATGCGGAGTTGCATTTGAGCAACGCGACGAGTAGGAGAGCGCCAGTGCAGCTACTGGCAGCAGTGGAGGTCTCGGAGGAGCTGCTAGCTCTAGCCGAAGATCGTCTCGCGGGTGCAACTCCTACTGGGCAACGTCTGGGCTCCCCGGAGTACACTGGTTGCAGGTTGTGCCAAAGCAAAGAGCACTATGCTCGAGAGTGCCCACAGGCTGCTCTTCGTAAGAAGGAGTGGGCCAAAGCACTTCTGGCTGAAACCTTGGACATGGTCATGCACGAAGTGGAAACGGATGAATACTGCGACGTGCTCAACGTGGTGTTGCCAAAGGAACTATTGGATTTTGCCGCGGAGGACTCCCTCGAGCTCGGAGTACCCTCCAAGTCCTAATGAGCTCGGGCTGTGGAACCCCACATCCCCGCGATGAGCCCCCCTCCTACCTCTCGGAGCAACAGTTGCGGGAAAAGTGGAGAAGAGCCCGTCGATGTCAAAGGCGGAGTGCTCCTTGCACAGGATACCTAGACTCCGATGAGCTCAACATGCTACCCTCGCGGGCGATGACCAGCCCTCCTCCCGCGCCGGAGCGTCAAGTGGTCGAAGCTCGTCTTCGCAAGGAAGCCAAGTCTCCAGTGTGTACGAGCGAGGACCTCTCAGACGACTCCCAGCACGTTGAGAAACGGCACCGACGTACCCTGAAGGTGACCGAGAGCTACCGCGTGCACTTGGAGCCAACGGGCCAACCATTGCAAGGTTGGCAATTTCGAGCTGTCCGAGGGCAAGGGACGAGCGCTCTACGCTCCAAGGTGGGCACACGGGGCTTGAGGTCCTCCATCAAGGCTCTGGAAACGGACCTTGCACCGCCCCGTACACCTCCGCGGAGCACGAGCCCACCGCTTTGGAGAGCCGGGCATCGACGCAACGGCCGAGGACCCACGCGGTCACCAACGCACAGCGCGGTTACCGCCAACAAGCGAGAAGCTCGAGCTCGATCACCCTTACCCGCAGCCCTTAGCAAACTTAACCTATTAGCCGGTAGCTGTTACGATATCGTAACAAAGCACATGTGGTTCGTAAGGTTTCGCATGCATATGTGCTGACCAAAGGGGATTTAGACATGTATACATATGATACAACCGCGGATATGTATGTATAGTCAGCATTCATGAATCACTCCATGGCATACTTGCATGTGATGTGTATACACACTCGCGATATGCATATTAAGTTGGGCTGACGAAAGTATTCTTTTGAACCCATTATGATACTAAAATCATCTCAAACATCGCATGTATAAGACAATTTTGGCATCGCCAAGAATGTGAGTGGCCATATATGATCGAGGTATCCAGTATATTATAAAAAACCGAATTGTGTACCTTTGCACGTTCAATCAAAAACATCATTTCGAGTATATGTCGTAGTGCCCCTGGCACAGCACAACTCCTCGAGGGACTTCTGAGCTTTCACGGAGGAAGGGCGATTGAACTTCAACTGCACCAGGTAGAATAGTGACCGCCACGCAGCGTCATAGTCATCCGTGCCACGGGATTGCTCCACGCGGAATGGTGCAGTGCGTGCATACGGTCAGCGGTTGGATCATAAACCCAGCGTGCGCAGGGTACTCGTCTTTATTGTTGCGACGTTTATTGTGGTATAGGGCGTGTTGTGCCTGCGGTTTGGGACAGGCACTTGTCAAGGCCTTTTATGTGTTACCGTCGACTGACACCTTTGGGCACGCTTGTAAGAACGCCATCCGAGCAGATTGGCCCGCTATAACCTGCCACAGTCTTCTGGCGCGGGTGTTCGTAGCGTCAAGCAACAACACATTGTATGCGGCTGCAAGTCGTCGTTACCTTGAGCGGGACTGGATGGCTATTACCCGGTGGTCATCCTTACGGTAGGACCTAGAACGTTGTAGGTCCTACCGTAAGGACCGCCTTTTCAATAAAAGAATTGAGCACCCTGTTGGCCATTGGCAATGCTATCCAATGAAAGGTAGTCGACATAGGACCTATACTCGATAACCTTATGCGTCATTGGGTCAGAATCGACTCAGAATATCCACACGTGATGCAAAAGAGGATTTCCTTTCAAAATCAATGCGTTGGTCTTTTGAAAGTTAAATACACGTTCAAAATATGCTACCACATCTTCAATATTTTTTAGCCATCGATACATCGATCGTATGAGTCCCCCAACGTGTTCTAGTCAACCCTATATACATATATACGATATGCCAATCATATTGGGGCGCTAGGTAGAGTTGGAATGCTTCAATACGCTCTCGGGAATGCTTTCATCCCACCCTACACCTGTAAAAACATTTTTGATTTGGTGGTAGGAAATGTTTTTCTTGAGCGTGTAAATGCACGCGAACGGATATAAGGATCTATAGATGCGCGGAATGAGTCCGCGCTCTCATTCATTTTTAATAGTCAACTTGGCAACAAGGGTGCGGCGGGGACATCCTATTTTGTACGAATCACAATCGGTTTCCCATCATGCTTGCACTTGTAAAAAATTTAGTCGTGTTTCACCAACTTTGGGAGGATGTATGCAATAAGTTTACTTGAAGGCTTGTCAAACCAACATATTCTGTAAGAACTAAGATAACACAAATACATATACATATATATATATACTCTATCATGTACACGTGTGTGGTAACGACAACAATGAACAATACGGGGCGTCAGTTCACTTAGTTTCAAGAGGGGTGCAAAGTGCTCAGTTTACTATAAGTCAGGTAACGTAGCAATCTTGTCCTTTAGGTGCTGGCTTGCAAAGCGAGCAAAGGCCTCCTAGAGGCGTGCCTGCTTAATCCCTACCGCGTTTTTGAGGAATGTTGAGACTGTCAGCAACGTAGGCATTGGTTCCTGTCGTCCATACTTATCCTCTTCGATCCCCCAAGGCTGATCCAAACTTTCAACACAGTTGGGCACTCTCTGTGTCTCTGGCCGTGGCCTCTCAGATTTACTTTCTAGATTTGTCTGCTGTTAAGGGAGGTGCAGAATCAGTAGAGTTCTGCCTTCTGAGAAAGTGTTTGGGCAACAAAGGCATGGACAATCTTTCTGGTATCAGATAGTGCCCAGGACAAAACCTTCAAAAACTGGCTTGAGCAGCACCTAGGCATGTGGTGAAAAGATAGTATCGGCAGACTCTACCTCACAGTGCCTCTTGGAATGCCTTGATCATAAGGTACGACCAAACAGGAAAGAATATAAACAGTGCAACTCCGTTAATTTTGTCGAGGAGTTGCCCAAACTCGCCTTTCACTTTAGAATCAGCTCCGCCTTCCACTTCTTCTTCCCGATCCTCAGCCGGCATCGAAAGGAACTCTCCCCATCTGAAACACAAAGACGTGTGCTCAGCTGGTGCAAAGTTTTAAGGCTTGTAAAATGAGTACAGTTCCACTCGAACAGTTATGTTTTCCCACCGGACACTCGGAGAACGAGAGGGAGCACTACTGTGCTGTACATACAACTTGAAGAACAAAGCACACGCGTGTTTCCTTGGCGGGTACATCGAAAAGTTGAGCACACGAATGAACTCACTTGCGCATATATTTAAATAGAACAAACTCCTTTTCGTTTCCCTCCAACCACACTTCGTCGGATAACCATTCAGGAACTTCTTTCTCTTCTTCCACCTCTGTATCGTTTTCACCCTGATGTACAGGCCCCTTGAATTAGGCGTATATGTGGAAGTTGCTCAGGTATCAAGGTCGCAAAATTAGCATGGGCAGGTGGCAGCCGTATAAACGTTTTTGAAAAACACCTTGGCTGCTTGGGCAATTAACTGTGAGCCGTGAAAAAGTGCTACTGGTCAAGCTCCTCAGGTAAGTGGATTGGAGGGATATACTTACCGACGCGTCAGTGGATGGATTTGAATTCAAAGTGGAATCACTCTTTGCGCTCTTGTCTAAGTTTTCATTTGGGGCTTCGGTGGACACGGAAAATATTCCTGGAACAATGGGTTGAGTGTAGAATAAGAGAACTTGGGAGGGAAAAGAGCTGGACTCTTGTCAGATTTTTTTTAGCCCTCTGGTGGAGTTTCGGAAATCTCAAGTTAAGTTAACTCGACAAAGGCGAGGGACGAACAGGTCAAGTTCGATTGCACACGAACCACAGGAGGCAGGTATTACCTGGAGAGGTTCTCCCAGCCCTCAGCACTTTCTTGACTTGAATCCTGTAACATTGAAAAAACGCGTTTCATTACAAAAAAGGTGCGAAGATTTATCGGTGACATTTTGTCTCTCACTCACTTTCGACTCTCAAAGTGCTGTGTAACGACACGAGGCAGATGTGAAGAAAGGGTATGCACCTGCGAGAGTGGTTCTTGTGGTTAGGTCGCGCGGATCTCGTTGCCTGATGAATGAGGCAATCATCTCATTTGTCTCATTCAGCAGATTGTCGACTGGACAACGTCGGGAGCGAGCGGACAAGACAACGTCTCTGTGCGGATGTCGCTAACAACAAAAAACCCGCATCCATACAACTAGCAAAGGTGTAGCTTTATTTTCACGAATGAGGGGCGAAGAAACAATTGAGGGTGAGAAGAGGTGAGGACTAGGATCTGGCGAGAGAACAGTTCGACCCGTAAACTGCGCAGGTGAAGGCAACAAAAATGAGAGGGAGCTGGCAGGCACCTTCGGGAGGTCAGTGCCTCTTAGAGTTGGGTTTGAACTAGTAACATGTGCAGGTTTGCATATCGAACACGACATTTGTAGGGTCTTTCTTTCAATTATCGTCCGACAAACAAAATAGCTCTCGAAATTACCGTCGCTTCAGTACTTTGGGCGAATGGATACGGCAATGGGTGTCGCGCGACTGGGATCAACTTCGGACTTGATTCTTGAAGGAATTCGTCGCGTCGTGGAATTGGAATTGAGGGTTTGAGGGATGAGGCCCCATTAGGAAGTCTTGGCCCTATCCACACCCGTGGATCTAAAAACACCCACTCTTTAGATACGATAATCGTTATGAACTATTTGAATATGGAAATCTCGATATATCTGACTGTTGCACAAATGACTGAATTCGATGGCGACAAATTTGGGAAAGATGACACGGTGTTAACGGCAAAACCGATGGTACGCAAAAACCAGGAACAGACTTTCGAGATCGAACGATTTCGATCGCAGTGGGAAAATACCATGAAATATCCACCGTTGGATTCTGTGGCATGTACCCTTAACATTTACCTTCTGCATTCCTTAAGCTTCTCGCTTCCTGTTTTATAGTGCTTTGACTTGTATTTTGACTTCGGTTCGTGATATAATACACATAACGAAGTCAAAATATGTTCGGAAAGATAGTTGGGTACACACATGACTTCATCCCAGACAGATCCATTCATTGTGCGAATTTGGGGCGACCGCCTCAAAGGGAGCGCGGGGCGGTTTTGAACGGTGCGCGCGTTTGCTACAAACCACCATCTGAGGTTATGATTATTTTCACGTATGAAAACATGAAAAGAAACATCGAACCGTTAAGAATGCCATCTTAGGAGTACTGAGGCCGCAATGCATCGTGAGCGGTTGTAGGGCTTTCCGCAAAGCCATACGCATAAGCGCGTGAAAGCGCGGATCCCGTTCGCAAAAACTGGGGTTTTTGTCAACGGGATAAGTTCCTAAGTTCCTAATTTCCAAGGGATAAGTTCACATCTGGAACTTCATCACCGTTGGAATACAAGCGGCGAAAAGGAACTGAGAGTTTTCTGGTCAGCGGAGGATGACTGTCAGTATGACAGTCATGTGGAGCTGATCGGGAAACTGAGGTTTTCTGATCTGCGGAGGCCTGAAGAGGCCCTGCCTGAACGGTTTTGACAGTTGCCGTTAACTGTGGATTTCTGTGGAGTCCCGCCCGCCCGCCCTGTTGCAGGTGATGCCGCATCGGCTACTGGTGGTGAGCTGACAGAGCAGGAGAAGGAGGATGTGGCGTGCTTGGAGCAGCTGGGTGTCCAGTGGGGCATGGAGTCGGAGCCCCGGCAGAGGGGCAGTTGGCTCAGTAGACGGCAGATGGACTTGCTCCTGCCTTAGGCCGCCTGTAATTGCATGCAGTAGGCAATAGTATCCTCCATGGGGGCCCCGGTCTGGGTGACCTTCATGCTTGCTGCATGTTAGGCCTAGGGTAGAAGGCTCTCTTGGGACTTGGTCTGTTATTGCCAGGTAGCATCGGACACGGCTTGTGCGGTGCCTTAGCTTTTGGGGGTTTCAGCCCTGAGAGAGCAGATATTTTTCTGATGATTATGTCCGTATGTCGTTTAGGGTCTTATGACTCTTAGTCTCGGGATAGCACCCTTTGGGGTGGGACCGAGTGGGGTTTGGACTTCTGGACTTGTCGTATTTATTTTTATAATCCACACACAATGCACCGGCCAGGTTTGACAGCTACCCGCCTTTGGGCTCTGAGAGCCGTAGCTGATTAGAAAACTGACTTTCGGACTTTCTTCGGAAGGGGAAGAGACGGTGGAAGGCGACGGTGCCTACCTTCAAGGCATTACTCCGGAAGAAACGCGACGTAGACCTACATCTAGTAAAGTTTAACCTAAATCTGCTCCTTAAGTATGATTACCTAATCGATTTCTTCATTGTTTGCGGGAGGGTAAGTGGGCAAAGTGATTGACACTGGCTACCTAAGCCCTAGCCGAAGCGACGGGACTTGAGGGTAAAAATTCAGTGAGGAATTCGCGCTCAAAGAGGCGGCCATAGCGTGCTTCGACCAACCTCAAGATCCGACGGGAAAATGCATTGTTCGAAGCTCTAACACTGTGGATAATTATAGATCGTGTCGCCATCGAATTCAGTCATTTGTGCAACAGTCAATATATCCGAGATTTCCCCCCAAAACACACAACAGCACAATATGGGATTCGTCATGTCCGCGCGATGCGGGTGTCAATAGGGACCAGGCTTCCTAGTTCAAAAAATCTGAAAAGGATTTTGTGACATGTCGCATGTCGCATCGTCGATCGTCATGATGATGATCCATCCTGAAACGTCGATCGTGTTTTCGTGTCGCTTGTCAGAACAAAGAAGCGCAAACACGACGAGACAAGAACCCAAACAACACAAAACACACACGCAAACACACGCGCATTCCGTGTGCCATTGAGAGACATAGAGATCCCTTTGCTTTCCTCTTCTTTGTTTATGCCGTCCACAAATTCATGGATAATCGAGTAATAATAATAATATAACATTTACGCTGAGAATAATGGCAATGTCACGAGTCCGATGTAATCCTGCAAGCAGGCAACTGTAGAACAGAGGGAGCTGGAATCATCCTCATCGAGCGCGCCCCGAAGGGCTCATCTAGGTCATATCAACCTAGGAAACCGCGGCAGGGCAAAACTACGCAGAGCGCTAAAAAGGTCGTGCCGGCGGAGAAGCAGCAGAGGAGGTGGAAGCGGAGCGAGGCTGCATCTGTGATGGAAAAAGAGGGCGGAAGCGAGGCGAAGGAAGGGCGGTGGTGGAGGGTCGGGAAGGCGGGGGTGGACGGAGCGGAGTGTGGCGGGGTGGAGGGGCGAGCTAAGGTAGGAGGGGGGCCTCCTACCTAAGAGGGGGGGGGGAGGAAGTGTTAATAAAGTGTTCATCTGAGTGAAGAGAGGAGAAAGGGTGGAGATGATAGTCATTCAAGGGAGGTTAAGGGAAAAACATGTTTTGCTCTTTCAACAGCTTCTTCTTCGGTGGTACCAATAATACGGCTAACTGTAGTTCTGAGAGGGTCATGGTTCTCGACTCTAGCATGACCATTAAGGAAGGCGTCACGTCTAATGCGAGTGTGGTATCTGCACAGCCTGGAAAGCTTCTTGAGGAGAGGCTTCAGTCTTCTCTGGTGGACCCCTATGGTGCTAAAAACCTGTCCAAAATGCTTCGGAAGATATCCCATCAATGTAAGTTCTTTGGGCCATGTGACAGTCCCTACAAATGGTTTGTTGTCCTTGTTCGTGTAGGACGTGTCACAATGTCCTCCGTAGTATTCTGTTGGGTGGGCACTCTGTCGGGTCTCCTGCGGGAGGGGCCACGGGCAAAGGCTGTCGAAAAAATGATGATAAATGCCTATGAGGCGAACCTGAAAATATTTTTCTGAAAAATAATATTATGATATAATATTTTCTGAAGGTTTTTCGAAGCTGGAGGAAGATAAAAGCGAAGGTAAAAGCGCGCTGTTTTTTGCAGCGTGATTTGCGCCTTCCTGTACTGTTAAATATGCTAAAACCCTGTCTTACATATGCCCTTTCCGCAAACTGTTGCTATGATCTTCTTTCGCTAACCCGTGTCTGAGCCCAACGAGTTAATCTCCGCGGGGAAGGCACGTAAAAATAAGCCTGGTGAAGTGAGCAAAGAGCTTTGCTTTGCGCTCGCGAGGTACCAAACATCCAGTACCACAAACGACATCGTAAAACAAACGAAAATAAACACGCATCATAAACGACGCTACTATACGCGAAATATTCTTACGATCTTGCTTGTGTGTTTGTTCATTACTCAAATTGAAACAGATATGGAAGCAGAACAGGAAAGCGCGCAAGGGCAAGCTTGGGATAAGTGTCAAGGTTATGACCGATGACAGATGTGTCATACATGTCATACATGTCATACCATGTCATGTCGTGTCATGTCATATGTTATAATGACATACAGTCGTCAGTACGGTCGACTGTGACATGTATAGTCATAATGTCTGTCATCCACTTAAGGTGAGTGACACCTGTCATCGAGAGGCCAGGTATTGGCATCGAGATGGCGAAGCAAGACAAGTCTTGAAGAACCGAAGTGTTCTGAGAAGACTCGTCTTCGCTTCTAGCATGAATTGAACACCATGCGGGTATCACATGGCTTATTCGATCAGCCGATACTGTTGTTCACCCAATGCCTTCGGGTTCACAACCCAATTGTGGTAACGCCTGAGAGGCGTGGGGGCATCGGCGTATATGAGAGAGCAATGAGCTCGAGCAGCACTTCTAGAGAAGAGACTGCACTCATACCCACAATACTCTGCGCGTGCTATTGTCGTTCAATAATAGCCGTGCCATACATATCGCTCGCATAGCGAGCCTTATCAGTGGTATTCTACTCGTCCACGCGACGAACGAGGACATAAGTGTGTAGTGCAGCAATAGAGATATATTGTATATTGTGTGTGCAACAGGTTCGCGGATCGCGCATACATACGGGCGACAGTGATCGCACATATACGACATATATCGAATAATAACAACCGCTGCAGAATCAACAGCGAACGGAGTGCGCGAGGAATTACCGTCGAGAACGCAATTGCTCGCATAAATACCGTCAGAGGATAACGGCGACAAGGTGTGCTTACAGCATACAGATCGCACACATATGCTGTTATTATTCGCAGGGTTGCACGATATGCGACATACTGACGCGCGAATGATCAAAACGTCATCAGTTTGTATGATCCGTACGCGCGATGGCATTCGTACCATATGCCACACATACCGGCGACAGAGATGTTCACCATTCGCAGCGCATACATCAGCGACTGTGATAATTCGCTATTCGCACTAATTGTTCAGTGCAGCGCACGCATAAAAAATCTCGTTATTGCAAATGGTTTGCAGAAATCGCTCGTCTACGCGCATACGATGATTTAGCTTGTTAGGATATACGCACACCTGCTAGATTCATCATGCTTAGATGACGCGCGATGATGGTATATATATGTAGTACGCTATTCAATATCTGTGATGCTCGCACATAGCATACAGAGATGATGTTTGTTCAGTTACTGGCAAATGTACATACAAAGTTTACAGTCGGACACATAATATGACATCAGATGAATAATGATGCTGTGCAATCATATGTGTGTGTACCATATGCTGTGTGTGCAGCGCATATCACACATGCAGCACATACACACACATGCAGCATACACTATCCATTCAGTATATACCAAGTGTATGCAGCAATACCATGCATCACTATACCATGCAGCAATACCGTGCAGCATGATTCCACCATGTTATACATTGACATATGCATACATGTATGCATGAAACCTGGCCTGTAATAGCTTTTATTTTACTGTTTGTTTTTATAAGCCTTGAAACATAGGGCTTTATTATTCTTATAGTTTTACAAGTTTATTCGCTTTGCGTCTTCTTCATGTTTCATTCCTGTAAATAATATTACAATAGACTTGACTATAGAACACACTGTGTTTTGCAGGACCAGAAATCACAATAGACTTGACGCAAGTGACCCCTACAAAAAAGAATCCAATTTGTCCGAGGTGCATTGAGTGCGGTCGCATTTGTTGCATAGATTGTTTAGCTTTTGAGGATGGTAGGCAAGCTCTCACTCCAGAATTCATTAAACATCAAAAGAACTTTCCTTTCATATGCATTGTATGTAGAAGTAGATGATTTTTAATATTAATTTAGTGCTCACCACAACAACTTGTCAGCATAATAACTGTTTGTTTCTGTTTTATTTCTGTATACTTACAATTACTATGTGTCTGCAGAATATGAGGAACTGAAGAAGATGTATACCGCATCAAAGGTGAAATATGAGAAGTTGGAAGATAATAACAAAATGTGTAATCGTGAGATAACTATGCAGAAAAAACTATTTCAGCAACTTGATGATGAAGTTGGAAGAATTTCTGACGAGAATCAAACATTACAACTAATTGTAAATGGTCTAATGAAGGCAAAATTAGAATAATTACAAAAATTCTTATTACCACAATAGTTTGTCAGCATAATAACTGTTTGTTCCTGTTTTATTTCTGTACTTATTATGTCTTAATTTGTATAGCTTTCTTCTCTTTTTTGCATAGTTGATACCTTTCGATTTTATGTAAGTTGGGTAGTCCATCATACCGCACGCACCGACACCCGCTAATTTTCTATCATTTTTCTTATCAAATACAACAATCTTCTTATCTTTATTTGTTGATATCTTGACATACACATTTAATTTGTTTGCTTTATCTTTAGTGTATTGAAGTCTCTGGGTCCTGATCTGATGAAGCTGTCAGCTGAGGTGTACTGCTGCGGAATGTACTCGGGGCGGACATCTCTGCTGGGATCATCGGAGAAGGGAAGGAAGGCGGCGGCATGAGTGGACGGAAAGCTGACGAGGGTAGCAGGAAGGTCCATATGCCAACCATAGGTAGACTCTGGAGTAGGCTCAAATATTACACCATAAGGTGTGCTGCTGCCTCTGTCGGTAGAGATGATGATAGCGCCATATGAAGGATGTCTGCGGCTCTCTCGGGCTCTGACAGCTGTCCAGATCGGATAGTGCTCATTGACCGAGACGGTCTTCCTATAGTGTGCGACATACACCAACAGGTGTCTGTAGTGTGTACCGTCGGGTGTGGACTTGACATAATGAACTACGTCAGTCCAGGTATTGTCCCTCGACGGAACAGAGAGAAGCACACAGCCGTAAGACTGTCGGTCGGAAGTGCAGTAGTATGAGCTGATCTCAATGATCTGGGCATAGGTACAGTCGAGTGTCTCTGAGAAGGGAGATGGCCTGATAAAGGTAGCATCAGCCTCTCTGTCAGCTGCCATAGTGTCTGGGAATGCTGACATGGATCTGCCCAGGTGCTCATAGGTAGGTATCCAGTGTGGCTTGCCCACAAGATGTACTGTGCCGTCGGAGGTGTCTAGGATCTTGTAGGCATTAGAGCCCATAGAGATACCAACCATGCGGCCTGCCCATGATCTGTTCTGAAGTTTTGATGAGATGCCTGGCTGTCTGCTGTTCCTCTGCTGACTGTCCATAACCACATAGCAGTGTGCACCAAATGCACGGAGACGACGGTACTGAAAGTGATGACCTGTCATGGTGTGGATAGGGGTAGTCACCACTTCCTTGTGTGGTGTAATGGACCACAACAAGGCACCATGCTTAGCCGCAAGCGGCCAGTAGCTGAGGTCAAGTCCAGAAGCTGTGAGGATGGATCGGATCATACGGGACAGGATGCCAGTGACATTCTCCGCATAAGGATTGTCCGTATGGACTGTGGGAGAAGAGGTCTGGTGGACAATGCCATGCTGCTGGTAAGCTGCCCGGCATTTGGCATCTGCCATCTCAGGTGCACAATCAGTCCTCAGCACCATCTCAGTGTCTGAGACTGTAGAGGTGGACAGGAATAGCTCATCAATGCCGTAGGAGAGGGATCTGGTATAGGCAATGAATCTCAGGAGACACACATAGTAGTCTGCCTTAGAGGCAACGGTGAACACAAATAGGTATCTGGTGGAGATGTCAATGAAGTGGATACGGTATCTGTGCCCATTGTAGCCACTGGGTGAGATGGGGCCTGTCATGTCTGAGGCCCATTTCCGGGCTGGCTGCTGCTGACTGGTACGGAGGCGGTCTCTGCTCGGGGCTGATTTTTGTTTGAGGCCCGTCGTAGCACAGACTGCACACCACTGAGAGCAGGTGGTAAGTGAAGCAAGAGCTGCTCTGGAACACTGTGGTCTGCCCAAGTTTACCCCTGGCATGCCATAGAGACGGAGGATACGGGTCATCGAGGCATGCCCGAGAGCATCATGCAGCTCAAGGGGAGGACTGACCCTGATCGGGGTGTGGCGGTCTCGGTAGAGGATGCAGATGGGAAAGGGTGTGCCATCGATGAAGACCCGACCAGGTCCACCGTCAGAACCAGCTGGGGTGAGAGGGTGTGTGGAGGTGTAGGTGTGTCGCTCAAGGTAGCTGAATAACCCCGTAGTACCAGTAGGCCAGATGTGTAACACCTCCATAGTACAGGTCTTATGCCAGATCCTGTGGGATGGCATATAGGGAACTATCCAGAAATATACAGTATTATGAGGGTCCAGAGGAAAGTCAGCATTGCCTTTAGTGAAAAGGCGGTCCAGAATAGATATAGTGAATGGCGGATTAGCATAAAAGTAATAACCAGTCAACTGGACGGAGAATATACTGTTCTGACTGTGATAGTGCTGAAGAGCAGGATGATTGTTGCCCTCTCCGACTGGGAGAGAGTCGCCGAACATAGAGACATCAAAGGCTGGTTCCCCCAGCTTGGCCGTAGCCGTAGGAGAACCATGAGTAGTAGCCCAGGTACTGTACTGACTGTTGGACCACATCCAGTCGGATGGGTCCCCTGATCTGTGCCTCTTCTTATTGCCTTGATGGCTACTATCCTTAATCCAGATCCTCCCACAAGGATCTAGCGCAAATGGGCATGGCGACGTTGTATGTCGTATTTCTTGGCCCGGCATATGCTTTGGGGCAATATTTATGAACCTTTTGAATTATCTATAACATTGGTTTGCTTGAAATGTCGATGGTTTGACCTTTAATCTTAGCGTGGTTTGGGTGGGTGCTTTCACAGAATTTTAATTAAAATGCTAGATCCTACCACAAGGATCTAGGGTACCGACAACTCTAGGCCTTGTTACACGAGCTCGGGTTGGTGCGTATGTTGTTAACCCTCGAGGGTATCACCAAAACTAATTTTGTAAGCCCTTTAATATCATACTAGCCGTATTGATCGCCGCATATGCGCATGACATGGTGTAGTACCGTCGAAATTCAATATTTCCATCATAATCGGGGTCTGAAAATCGTATTCTAGAACCTCTAGCGGTAGTTCTAAACGTTCGAAAAATCCCCAAAAAATCCCAAGGAGACTTTGAGGTCATATTAAAGTACTGAAGTACTCACCGAGGCAAAGATCTAGCCTCAAAGCTTAAAATGGACCAAGACTTACGCCCAAAATGCGAAATTGTCCCCATACTTAAGGAGTGTGTATATCTTACCCATGTGACCACGTTCGTGTGATGTGTTCAATATACATGACCCAAGTCGTATTTTGACCCAAACATGGTTAATATACCTGCATACCTTGAGATATATCATGCATATAGTGGCAAAGGATGGATACACGATTGGCAAAAAAATGTGGAAGATACACCCCGTTTTTGAAGCTTTAAAAAACGCAGCAGTTCAAAATTTGGTTGGGGCATGCTATAAATGTATTAGCTAGGAGCATATATGATGGACTCTCGTCGAACCACGCACCATACTACTTAGTATAGGTCCCATGTGGAAAGTATTCCTTGGCGTTGACTTGTAGAAAGCTCGTGGGGTGCCTAAATAAATTATTGAAAAAGTGATCCTTGTGGGAGGATCTAGAGCGTTCTAGGTCCTCCCACAAGGATCTCGGGATAGTAGCCATTGAAAGGCCTGAAAGCTGACATCTGCTGACTCTGGCTCTGCCCAAAGATAGTCTGTGCCATCATCAATGATAGAGTATATCCGGCCAGAGTCAAGATGGGTATATGTCATACTGATGAAGTCAGGTGATGAGAAACCCTCCCGGAGCATAACTCGAGTTGACAGGAGGGTTTTGGCGCCGTGTTTGAAATGGCAGCCAGGAATGCTATACTCATCAATGTCACCAGTCAGTATGTCTCTGCCGATCAGTCTCAGTGTGCCGGTGCCGTCAGTCCGTGAAGCGGGTCCAGTCATGACTGTACTGAAGGATATGGTCCTGCTGGTATCAAGGTCAGTGATCCTGTGTCTGGACCCGGTGATATTGCCGGTTGCACCGGAGTCACAGACAATGCCATCAGTGTCAGAGCCGGTGATAGAGTAAAGATGTATCATGGGGTCCTGGGAGAAGATGACTGAAGGGGGTGCACAGAATAGTCCAAACCAGGTACACATCTCCAGGGCTGTGTCGCCAACATACTGCATGGCGCCGTAGAGCGGGGTCTGAGCCACAGGGCTGCAGACAGCGGAGATCGGTGACAGGTGGTGACCAGCCTCAAAGTGAGCCTCGACGAGGAACTCCTCATAGACACTCTGGTAGAGACATGTCAGGACTATGCCAAGGAAGGCTGTCAGGAGCAGAGCTGATACTGCTCTGTACCTCTGGCGCCGCTTCTCAAGCGCCTGAAGGAGACAGATCTGGGCTGAGCTGTCTGGTGGGGAACCGTCGGAGCCACGAGGAGAACCATAGTGGCGGTGCTGACCAGAGTCATACTGCCAATACCAGTCGGAACCAGAGGAATATCCAGAACCATCACCAGAGGAATACTGCCGGGTGGCAGACCAATCAGGAGTGATACCAATGCCACCATCAGGTAAGCCACCATCTGATAAACCACGATCCCCAGACCAAACTGACTGGACTGACTGGACTGATTGACTGTACGGACTGACTGCAGTACTGCTTTTCCCACCTCCCATCTCCCCCCCCGGTTGACACAATGTCAATCCGCACCACACTCCCTGAACAGGTGCTGCGGCTGAGAGGGCCTCCGCCGAAGCACTTGCCAGGAAGCAAGTGAACAGGGCAAAGGACATGAATGCACACCGGAAAATAGAGACACCACCTCTACCGACACGCCGTGGCGGTGGAGGCGGTGCCTGTGTGTCAGACATGTGCGTGTCACCAGTCAGGTCAAGCGACTCATGGACCGGAGCGGGGACAGGAGGACACTGCTGAAGGAAAGAGGGGAAGAGACTCCCTTCTGTAGGGCGACCTCCAAGATTGATTGAGTTAAAGTTTGGGGCCGTGTCAGTGCCCCCAGTGTGCACCCGGTGCTCACTGGCTGGTGGGGACACTGACACGGCAGAGCCTGCATCAGACAGCAACAAGTCAGGAGGGCCAGGTGGCGGGGGCGTCACCAGAGGGGCTACACCCCTAGCTCCTAGTGAACTCTTTGATGGCAAAAGGTTACCGTGGCAAACGGTAGGGGACCTGTAGTCCTCCTCCCACACCCGCTCCCAGTGAACCTGCTCCAGGGATTTCCCTGGAGCAGACAGGGGGGAAGCAGGCGGGGGCACCGCACTGCTCCGTGACCCCTCCCTCAACAAAGATGCACTGTGAGTGTGGTGTGGGGAAGAGTGCTCGGTGGGTGCCGGTGCTGTGTACATGTCACTGTCCTCACTGTCACCCTGCACCACCGTCATTCCTGCAAACAGAGAACAAGTCTCTGTGAGTGCAGGGACGGTGTGCGTGTGGTGGACGGGTGAGGATAGTGACTCACACTGTGCTGCAAACAGTCTAGCAGACACCACCGACGAGTCTGCTCGGTCCTGTGGAGCATGATCCACAAGAGCTGACCCGTGCGGTGTCTGCTGTGTCTGACCGGAATGGTACTCTCTGCAACAGGCGAACACCACCGCAGCCGTGGACTGTGGTGAGTGCTGTGACACCTCGAGAGGTGCATCATGCTGTGCAGAGACAGGTGCAGAAACAGGGATGTCAGGCAGCAAGTAGGGGGGAGTGGGAAAGGGGTCACAAGCCTTCTGTTCTGTGCCGGTCCGGAACATCCCGAAGTGCACTCTTCCGAGTGACAGCGAGACCTTCTCGGACTGTGCACAGAACTTTTGGAATTTGGCCTCCGCATGTTCCTGAAGACGGTCCCACTCCTGTTGTTGAGCCTCGGAGAGGCCGTCCCAGTCCCCATCGTCGTCAGACTCATCGGAGTTCCCGTGCTCCTGACTAGCGGAGTGAGAACTCTCCTCACTCTCACTGTCAGAGCACGAGTCCTCCTGGTACCCGACAACTGCTGGGGTGCCGTGCAGCAGACAGAAGGACTCTAGTGCCTGTTCAGACTCCTCGTAGGCAGTCTGAAACTGGGCGGCTAGGATCTCCGTCCGAGCATGCTCCGCAAGCAGCTTCGGGTCGAGGTGGAAAGCATGAGCCGACATCAGCTTCGGGCAGTCGGCAGCCCTGTGTCCCTTTGACCCACAGGTCCAGCATTCCCCTCGGAACTGCTGGGTCTGCCGATCAAAGACGACACGAGACTTGCCCTTGCCCTTGCCTTTGCCGGATTTCTGCTTCCCCTTACCGCCCGTCTTACCACCCTTACGGGGAAAGACTCCTGCACGGTAACCAGAGCCAAATCCCTTAAAAGGGTTAGTGCGACGAGGCGGAATGTACTGACGGGAAGGGGTGCGGTCAGAGACTCCCCTGCGGCCATGTGCACCACGGCTTCCGCCGTGATGCGAACCTGCATCATTGTAGAAAGCGGCTGTTAGTGGAGACTTGAGTTTCGTCCCCGCGTTCCTGTGCACTGCCCGTGTCTCACGGAAGCAGGTCAGCAAGGAAAGCGAGGAGTCAGCGTCGAGCTTCTCCTCTGTGTAGGCATCATGCACCGCCTTATAAAAGACGGGACAGATCCTACGGAGAAACAATGCGATCCGTGCCTTCTCGGAGATGGTCACGGTGCACCCAGGACCCAAGTCGGACTCAACGGTGTCCAGAGAAGTCTGGAACACGTCGATGTAATCCGCTGGGTCCTGGCCAGCTCTCAAGTCAACTCTGTCACCAGCGAATAGGAAGTCCGCAGCGCTGAACTCCTCGTGATCAGGCACAACGTGCCTCACGAGATGAACAAGCGCGATCTTCCCATCCCCTGGGAAGAGTCTGTCAGCCTTGCGCAGGACACGCAAGGCGTCTCCTGCGCAAAGTGACTGGAGCAATTCCAACAGCAGGAGGTTCGCCTTTTTCGGAACCTCCAAACCGTGGTTTTGCAAATCGAACATCAACGCCATCTTAGGGTGAACGAGCGTGAGTCTGGAATCGAGTTGCTCGACCAGGATGTCCAAAAGCAAACGAGAATTCTTCTCGCTGCTAGTGAACTTCCAGGTCTTCGCAGACTCTCCAGGCTCGACGCACTTCCCTTTGATGACGCTGAGTAGAGCATCAAACTCCGCGGGTTTGCGCAACAACTCCCATGCGAGGTTGTTGCACACTGATAAATCTGACGTGTCCGGAGCATCCGCTGGAGTTGGTGTGCCGTTCAGAGCTCCAAATTTAAGTTGCCGTTTTCTCGCCCCTGGGGGGTGTGTCAGCAAGCGTCGCGGCAGAACTGGCGGTGTGGCGAACGGAGTAGAAGACATCTCGAAATCTAAAAGAAAGAACTACAAGCAAGACAACACTAGCAATCCCTAGCAGGATAATAAGCAAGCAAGCAATCAAATTTCACAACAGGAGCACCAAGAGGGTGCCAAAAAAAAAGGGAAGGGGGAAGAAAGCCTGTGATGCAAAACAACACAGTTAGCAGTCAGTGGTGATGGCGTGGAGGAGCTCTTCGTTCAGTCCCGCGATTTTAAAAGTACTCGCGCGAGATTGTCAGGGTCCCTACGGTTGATCAGGCCGTCCCAGGATTTTCCTAACTAATTTAAACGCTGAAACGGAACGTACGATTCCTCTCACTCACCACTACTTGCCTACTTTACTTCCATGATCCCTTGATGGCGCGCCCTCTTGGCGCTTCCCTAAGCGTTTAGCCGACCATAATCGGCTCCTAGCCTTAGGCCGGTGGTGGGGCCAAACCTGCGAGAAGACCCAGTCAGTCAGACAGGTCAAACAGGAAGCACTGCAACGCTCAGGGTTTCGCACTCAGAATCTCTCTCAACATACAGAAGATATAATATATAGTTCTAGTATGCTGAGTGTGATGCGAAATGAGCTAGTGTGTGCTCTGTCTCATGTGACAACCGAACTCGATCAGAGGAGGTGACAATCAGGTCAGTGAGGTAGTCAGAGGTGTCGAGCCGTATCGGTGATGACAGCGGTCAGGTCGGGTCGGTGATGACAGCGGTCATGACGGGTCGGTGATGACAACTCTGATGACTGAGCTCGGACTGAATGTCAACTCCAGCATACGGCACTGCCATACTCGACAACCTAGAATCTATCCCCGAACTTTCCCGATCGATTTCGGCCGCCTACCACCGCAAGCTAGGGTTTCGGCTGCGACACCTCGTTGGCGGACTAAATCGACTTCAACTGACCCACCGCCTTGTATACAACTTGCATACGATATATTCCGTCTTACTTTAAGTTCGCTTGCACTCCCATGCTCATCCGCCATCAACTCTCCACCCCCCCTTTGCCTCACCGTGATTCAGCGAATAGCTCAGTAGCTGTTGGAGTGACTAAATTGCAGGTGCTCTAACTTCAACCATGGACAACGTCGCTCAAAAGGTTCGTATACTGTATGTATCCGTCCTGTATAGTGTCGGTAGTATTGAGCTGATCCCAGCGGTTATACGTTGGTGGGCGGGGACCCCCGGATGGGAACTCCTGTTGCCTTAATTGGCCAACGCTCTAGTACCACGGCGCGAAAATGTGTTTTGTCGTGTACCTTGTAGGCCGCCATGCGCTACTCCGAACTGGGCGTCAGAGCCGCAGCTTCGTTGAAGGTAAGTGTGGTGGTCATGCGCCTGGAATCGGTATGCATATGTGAACCTGTCACAACTATGGACACGCCCAACCCCGGTCGGGGGGTTCCCTTGCGCCCACGACAGGGTCTCCCCCGGTAGCACTTCATTTTTGTCGCACCATGCGACACAGCAATTATATTCTGGAGCGACAAAAGTGAGTACGGGACTCATTATTGTCGCAGTGCGACAATAATGAGTAGGGGGCTCATTATTGTCGCAGCGACACAAAGAAGACTGATATTTACGGACAGATAATTTACGGAAATTATACAGCAGATTATGGACTGTAAACAAAATATTACAGTTTACGGAAGAAACATATGCAAACTAACTAACAATTGGTAGGAGAATGTGCTCACGTTAGCAAAGCATGCTCGATTGTCTACTCTATATTCATTACATAACTATGCTTATACATCTTTACAATAAATGTGCAGTGCATACTATTTCGAATGTGAAGTCAGGTATGAACAAAACAAATCCTGTAAACGATTGACTTCTAAAATCTAAAATCTAAAAGATAAGCAGGTTGCTGGGCACCGCAACATGCATTTCGCCAGCGATAAAAGTAAAACTGAAATACCTGCACAAAGCGAACGCTAAAACGTCAGAACCAAGTGATAAGATATTGCAAACATCATAAAAACACGCAGGCATACAAACATTCGAAGACAATAAGCAAAATAGCTCAAACTACACTCTTCACAAATTCCACACAGCAACATGCGTATCGCCAACGAGCATGAAATAGTTGAAATACCTGCACACGGTAAACGCAAACATGTCAGAAATAAGATGAACGACAAACCAACCGCACACGCAACGAGAAACAGCACACACGCGAAACAGGCATTCAGGAATGCGAAACAGGCAGTCAGGAATGCGAAACAGGCAGTCAGGAATGCGAAACAGGCATTCAGGATATCCTGCAAAATTACAGAGAGCAAAGTCAGTGAGAGTGGTGGGACTCGAACCCACGCTGCACAATCTGTGCAGATATCGCCCTCGAAAAAAAAACACGCAGAACGAACACAAAACAGGCGCTTGAAAACAAATAGCAAATTCCTGAAGAATATCAGTCAGTGAGGGCTTGTAACAACAACAAATCCGTCGGGCAGCAGTACAGCCCGTCAGTCAGCCTCGCTACAAGATTGCCCTCTACGAAGACATGCAAGGGGCGCCAGCAACCGAATGTTGCTGGCGGCATCGGACAAAGCGCAACAACGAACGTGACTTGTAAAACAAGGAAACGCTACTCAGCAAGGATGATGGGATTTAACCGGGAAATAGTTAGTATGCACGATACATTCAGCAGAACAAAACGGGACACAGCAGGCAACGGTGTCAGGTGCGCCGCAAAACGAAAGCTTAATGAGTTAACGTGTGAGTGAATATCTGATATGTGAAATCAGCCAGCCGCGGCCCGCGTGGGTCTCATGTCTGGATGAAGGTAGCGAAAATTCAGAATGAAAGTTGATGACAGACACAGTGTTTCGGGTGTGTCATTCAACTGTGACACTGTAATCTTCGTCGCAAACCCATGCCATGTCAGCATGTCTGCCAGGTGACTTTTTTTTGTCGTGTCGCAAACCCATGCCATGTCAGCATGTTGCGAAAGTCTGGAACCTGTCGCATCGCATTTGTCGCGAGGGAGCCACACTTAAGGGCTTTTTGTGGTGCAGTTTTTTAATTTACCAATATATAAATCGAAACTGATCGCGTCGCTGATTGGCTTATCCATCGTCTGCAAACCATCTCGTTTTTGTCGTGTGATCCCTTTCCCTTGTCGTCCCATATTCATGGTGCCTATCTCAGGCGCTCGCACTTCTTATTGGCGGTTATGGGCGATCAGTCCAAAACATCTCATGTAAAACACCCTGAAATCTGTAGCACGTGCGCCTTCTATAATTATACAAAAAAAACGTGCTCCTTGTACGTGCACAGTCAGCTTATGGTATTTCGCGTGTGACCCATATTCATGGAGTTTATCTAATCTCATGGCTCCTCTGATTGGCGATCAGTCGGAAATCTCTTTTATACGCCATCTGAAATCTGTCGCGCTGATAACTTCTGCATGAATATCCATAATTCGATACTACGCCCAGGAATATTCTATGCGTCTCTGATTGGCGGCAATGCTCCACCGATTTGTATAACTCTCCTGCTTGCCATCTTAAGGTGACCGGTGTGGACTGCAATATAATTATATATGGGCGGTTACTCCCGATCTGACAGGGAAATCACACTGTTTCCGTAAAAAAGGGCCCCAAAGGTGGACAGTTCTGGTAGTATCGTGTGCGTCGATGTCACTTTTTCCAGGAAAACCTGTTTCGCTCCTATAAGGGAAACGCAGGACCTTGCAGCTTTTTTTTGAAAAAGCTGCGAACCGTCGGTGTATAATGTTGAGTATAATCGGATCTGTTTGCGACACGACAAAAAAAATACACCTCGCGACACAAAAAAGGCGCTTCCGTCTCCCCCCCCCCCGCTGTCCCAGCTCCGCCACATCCCTGTCACCCCTCAGGCAATTATACCCACTTGCTGGATTTGGCACAGTGACACCCAAAATATGTCGCCTGCCTCATCCTAGAGTAGTCTGGGTGACCGTCACTCGTAGGCCGAAACCTAATCCCTGAACTTAAAGTCAGGTATATGTTTATCTCTTTTATCTTATCAATCCGACCGTTCTGATATCGAAACCCTATATTGGGGTATAACGACAAATAGATATATATATCGGCCCTGTATATCTAGCAGGTTTTGGTTCGCACCATCGCTTTTACACTGCTTCTACTATGAGTGGCTAAACGCCGACGCTTGGGATGGAGTGAGCGGTCGCTAGGGAGGCACACGCGGTTCAGTGGTATGGCCTAGGCAGCTTGGTTGATTGAGCGGCTTCGCGGACGGTGCACTTGGGCATTTTACGAGTTGATTTTACGTTGGCTGGATTTTGCCGTACTTCTGGTCGATATCACACCGTTTGCGGTACCCGGGAATCCTTTAAGTCCACACGACTTCATCGAGTTCTTCGTCCTTATCCGCAAGTTTACGCTCTCGACGACCACCACCTCTTGGCCGCCACCACCGCGACCGCTTCCCGATCACACCCGCTTGCTCCACCCCTACTGTCATTTCATCATGGTTGCCACCAGATCTACTTCGAGCGCTCCTCTGCGGAGGAGGAACCTAGCGACTATTTTCGACCAAGCTGCTGCTCGACATGCGGCCACTCCAGGGACTCCGACGGCGACCGTCCCTCCAGCGTCTGGACCACTTGCGGCATTCGTGGCAGCTGTCCGTACTCTGATCCGCACCAGGCACGACGAGAAGGCCGCCAAATTTGTCGCCAAGAAGTGCTTCGGCTTGAAGGACGAGCGCTTCCATGGCAACGAGAAGAACGTGCACGTCATCTTTACCCGCATGGTGGCTGCTCTTCGCGAGGCTTTCGTGGCCGAGGACGAGCAGCTGGGCGACCTCTTTATACTCGACGACGCCGGCATCACGGTGCGAGAGGAGAGCAATCAGCTCCTCTTCTCCACCCTTGAGCTCCTCGTGCATCCTTCCAGTCCGGCTTCGGACTGGTTGGAGAGCTCTGCTCAGACGTTTCCCGCGGATGGGAAACGTGTTCTGCTCGAGTTTGCACGTAAACTGCTTCATGCCGACGCACCCTTTCAGGGGACGTCGGACTTGCTGGCAGTTGAACTGGGCTACGGCATGGACCCCAACGACTCGATCATGGACTTCAACGCCGCGCTCGCCGCCGCGAAGCGCAAGAACACCCTGGACGAGGACGACGTCAAAGGGCAGTTCATTCAGGCCATGGACGCCGACTACTACAGGCCTGTGGTGTCGAGGCTCCTGCTGCACGACCAGCGGGCGGCGGTGTCCCTGTTGACCGTTCAGCAGTGGGCCCGCGAGTGTCATGCGGCTCACGTGCGGGCTGGCACGGCTTCGCCGAAGTCGGCTGCGGTTGGCAGCCACATGTTGCCTGCGAGGTTTGGCGACCCGCCGAGCGGACACACTTCCGCGGACGCCGGCGTGATGGAGATCCTCCTCGCGTTACGCAAGGAGGTGCGCGTTCTCTCCGACAAGGTCAACGGGAAAGGCTTCACTCCCCGCGCGGAGAAGCCTCACAACCCACGCACAGGGTTGAAGTACCGCTTCGCAGCCTCTCCGCTCCCGGAGGGGAATTATTCGCAGGGGAATTCGAAGCTTGTCGCGTTTCATCGTGGGACTGGACAGGCGATCCCGCTTTGCCAGCACTCGACGTGTACGTCAGCACAAGCTAGGCATTGGCACCGCGACTGCCCGCACGGCGGTCCGCGTGCGGAGAAGACAGCTGCTGGGGCGCATTCTTTCGCGGTTCAGGAGGTGGAGGGCGACTTCTACGCCGCTGCCTTCCAGCACGCCATCGACAACAACGACACCGACCGTTTCGACGCGCTATGCTTCTTGGCGGGCGGCAAGCCCGTGATGCTCGAGGATCTCTCTGCCGCCTCCTTCTGTGTGGACGACACCGATGAGACTCACGCCATCGACGAGTATCTGGAGTGCTGCCAACCCGCTGACACCCGCCTCGGGGTCTGCGCGGTTGGTGGTGCCATGCACGTCAACACCTTCCAAGTCCACGACAAGATCCCGGGCGACGCTCTGGACATGCCGCCACCGCCGGCACCGCCTGCCGCTCCACAGTCGGTGGTGTCCGACGAGGGCATGTACCCCGTCAGCGCGCTGCACGCCCACGAGCCAGACACGTCCTTCATGGACACGTTTGCGGTGCGGCTTGAGCTCACTGACCCTAACCCGCCTCTCGCGATGCATTGCATGGGGCCCGTGGCACCCGTTGATTCAGTTTCGGTGACTGAGGGAGAGTCCGAGGATGACGACGAGGGTGATCCGCCGCCGCGGCAGGCTCTTGGCTGCGGCAGACCGCCGTTGGGCTTTGGGTACTCTGCCCTCATGTCTCTCGCAGTCTGCCTAATGCTTGTTATTTGTGCAACTGCCGCGCCTTCAAATGATTGCCCCGCGCCAACATCTTCGGCGACAGGGCGCATCGGCGACGAGGTCGGTGGTGCTGGTGAGCTGACGCCCACGGCCATCCCGCCGGATCTCTACTGGCAGCCGGAGGGCTGGTACCACGGCTGGTACCGTACTACGTACGGGTACGGGTGGACGTGGCTCCTAGGCCCCCCGCAACCCCTACATTCTGGGGAAATCAGAAGACGTCTAGAAGACGTCTTCTGAACGTCTTATAGACGTCTTCGTAGAAATGATGTCTTCTGGTTTCCAGAAGACGTCTTCTGAGTGGAACGTCTTCTGGAAACCAGAAGACACTCTTCGGGGAAGACGCGCCGAAGATGTGCTGAATGTCTTCCGGATTTCGGAAGACATCTTCCCGGAAGACATGCAAAGGGCAGTCTTCCCGGAAGATACCCGGAAGATGTTCCGAATGTCTTCTGGGCCAGAATACATTCTGACATGTGTTATCGACACATATGTGATGATTCAATGATTATGCAATTTGGCCACATAGCTACTTCATACCACACGTACACTAGTCGCGTAATCGCAGAAAACATTCAGAAGGCGCACGGAAGACATACGGAAGACATTCCAGGTATCTTCCTAACAACTTCAGGGTTGTCATCATGCTCTGTTGCTATGATACATGATATACGGCTAAGTTAATTGATAGGTCTATCTACACATACATGTACGATTGCATCTATTCAACATACCGAGACCACTAAGTACGATGCCCGGCGTATTATCATGATCGCCTCTCGCGTCTTGCACCTTTCGGTCGTGAACCATCATCGTCGATGCACTCGAAAAAGTCAGCCTTTAAATCAAATACCACCGCCGTCTTCATCACAGGGTGTTTCTTGATTACAACTTGGTGCTCAATTTGAGCCGCCAGGATGAATGGATCAGTAGTGTCCCAAGGTGTCTCGGGGTCATCCGGGTCGTATGTGTACACCACCTTTGCGGTATTGTCCGGCCCGTACTTCGAGTTTAGCTTGGCAAACCGTTTTGTCGTCGCTTGGTTGAATTCAGGGAACCACTTTCCCTTCACAAGAATGTACTCTTTCGCGGCCAAGTCGACCTTGTAGATGCTATCTACCATGGCGTACCTGCGAGTTGGAGCCACAATACTCTATAGTAAGAATCCCCGAAGACGTCGAGAAGACACGCAGCAGACATTCGGTACATATTCTGCGCACATTCACCAAAACGTAATGCACGGACGCACCGGTCAGTCTCGATTTCCTCGGGCCTTTGATGTTTCTCCAGAGAAAAAGGCTCGGAAGTAACGTTGACAAGTTTTCTTCGTCTTGTCCTGAGCTGCCGTGCGATAGCAAACTCCTCGAACCACGACCGAGCCGAAAGATTGACGCACGCGAGGAGGCCCTTCGACGAGTGCCGCTTCATTCTCCGTGAATGGTCTCCCCAGCCAGACCTTGGGGTCGCTACCGTGCATATGCAGCGGCACATCCATCCAGCGGCGCATATGCAATTTTACATATGTCATTTTGCTCTACGTTAGATTTCCAAAATTTCAATCTCAGCTAATTTTGATCTACGTTAGTTTTCTGATTTCAGTTTTTGGAATGCTTGATTTCAGATTTTTTACATTTGTCATTTTGCTCTACGTTAGATTTCCGATTTTCAGTTTTGGCTAATTTGGCTCTATGTTGGATGTCAGTTTTCAGTTTTTGGAATGCTCCATTTCAGACTTTTGCATTTGTCATTTTGCTCTATGTTAGATTTTCCAAATTTCAATTTTGGCTGATTTTGCTCTACGTTAGATTTCAGGTTTCAGTTTTTTGAATGCTTGATTTCAGATTTTACAAACCAATTTCAGATTTTTATATGTGTCATTTTGCTCCACATTAGATTTCCGATTTTCAGTTTTGGCTGATTTTGCTCTACGGTGGATTTCAGATTTCAGTTTTGGAATGCTTGATTTCAGATTCTGCTATTGTCATTTTGCTCTACGTTAGATTTACCGAAGTCCATGAGCCCGGAAGATGCGCAGAAGACGCTCGGAACGTGTTCGGAACGACTTCCGATGGAGCGTGCAGGCATACATCTTTCATGGAGATACGGGCATGCCGTGGCAACCGGTTCGCACCTTCGTGTTGGCATCTCCGGGGGAGGGTCCTCGGGCTCATGGACTTCGGTATAGGTCATGTCCACAACTTCATCCATCGGGGCCGGAGGTGAAGGTGAAAGCCTTTGCGGATTCATCCGCCTATCCCCATCACTCACAAGCTCCGGAGGACGATGATATGGTTCGCCCGATGCGATTGCATCCCGTATCTTCAACACCATTCCTTGGAGGTTGACGCCAATGGGAGGCTCAAGCAGCCACTTATGTTGTCGAAAGTGCACCGTGCCCGGATCATCGGCCAAGTCCAATGGATCGGAGAAAATGTCCTCCCACGTATGCTCCTTAAAGCCCGGTTCATGCAAGTCTGAAATTGCTTGCACATAGCCAAAAAACTCTTGAACCGAGAAAAGCACATTAGTGGGCTCGGCTAAGCCGAAAGGTGGCCGGTTGCTTTGACGCGGCACGCAAATACGAACCGCGTCCTCATGATCTTCAGCCCTGCGAAAACATTGTGATGGTGAATTCATAGAAGACACGTGGAAGACGTCCGGAAGTTGCGCAGAAGATGCTCCACACATCTTCGGTTGTATGCATTCCAAACTGCATAAATGTGCATGATAGATGCATGTGGGTTATGGAGACAAGCAAGCACCTTGTTGCAGGGGAATGCTCATGAATGTAGACGGATTCCCCGAGCCATGCCGTCATCTCATGATCCAGCTCGCGGGATGGCGACACCGTAGACAACCAATCGTGCACCGCTGCCATCTTCCCCTTCAAGACCTCCGGCTTGGATTGACGGAAGACCTCCGCCGCGGATTCGGGGGGGGGGTTTAGTGAGCATCGCTCGTTTGAAGGACGACATTTTGGTCTTTGGGGGCGCTTCCCCCTTTTGGAGATGCGCGGCACGTTTACTTGCCATTCTATCTCCTATACAAAGGACACTTGGCCAAGGTAGTGCGGAGGGCATCCTGAAGACAAACACTCAGAAGACGTTCAGAAGTCACTCAGAAGACACGCGGAAGACATCTCCCGACATCTTCCGTACGTCTTCTTGACTGTGCTTGCGGAAGATACCCCAGATACCTTCTGTACATCTTCCAGACACCTTCGGGGAATATATGTCTTCCTGAACCCAGAAGAGGTGCGGAAGACACGCGGAAGACACGCGGAAGACACGCAGAAGACACGCGGAAGACATTTTTTTGACATCTTCCGGACGTCTTCTTGACTGTGCTTGCGGAAGATACCCCAGATATCTTCTGTACATCTTCCGGTTGTCTTAGAGATGTCTTTGAGGAAGACGTGTCTTCTGGAAATCTGCAACTTGTAGAAGTTCCCGTCAACGTCTTAAACGCGTAGACGATCTCAAAAAAATGAGGAAGACGCCCCGAAGAGGGGTGTTAAGACGTTTTGTGGAACTTCTACAAGTATCAGATTTCCAGAAGACACGTCTTCCTCAAAGACATCTCTGGAGGGTAACAAGATGCACAGAAGATATCTGGGGGGTCTTCCGTATGTCTTTTTGTTTTTTTTTGAAAAAAGCTTTAAAAATCGCGAAAAAACAAAAAAAAACATATAAGGTGCACAATACTGGGCATAATTGTGTGGTGTAGGTAGAAGTGCAAAAAAACAAGTGGTTTGTTCGGGAGAGGGGCAAACGTACCAAGTTACTAAGTTAAAACGGCCGACGAATTTGGTAGAAGAAATTGCTCTTGTTTTAGAGCACCATCCCTCCTAGCAACGGTCGAACAGTCGATCACGCGCGCAGTGAGTCGCGTGAGACGTGATGACTGCACGATACCGCGGATAGCAAACCCGGAAAATCTGCCAGCGCTGCGCTGCGCTGGTGTCAGGTGTGGCGCTGGCGTGTGGATGTGGTCGCGGTCGTGGTCAGGCGTCATCGTCAGCTAGCATTAGCATCGCATCGCATCGCATCGCATCGTCAGGCCCAGCGCAGGGGAGTGAGCACGAGCACCGCACCGCACATCGACATGACCGTTCGAGTTTGAATTTTATTTAACGTTGAAGTGAAATTTGCATCTACCACTTTTACACCTGCATCCAACTCAATTCCACCGCAGCCTCGTTTTCCGCGGACTGCTGCTGGGTGAAGTGGTCCTTTTAAAATAGTTCGTCTAACAGAAAAACGTTGCACAACGCAATACTTCAATAGTGATTGCGGGTGCTTTTCGTGCCTTGGTTTTTTTACGCGCACTTCGGCGTGCTTAGCGTCTAATTGAGGTGTGAACGAGACATGTGTTCTCGCTCGTCCTTTGGACGAGATGATGTTGGTTCGATTCCAACTCACACCACTAGGCCTTTTTGTTTTCCTTCGGTAATCTTGTATTTCGTCTCGTACTATTTTTGCGCTTTACTAACCTTTGGTTTTGCGTTGCGCTTTGTTTTTCAGATCGGCTGAAAATGACCTAGTCCAAAAGGTAAATTTTCAGCCCAACCTCAACACCACAAATAAAGGTATTTGCTCTATCATCCCCTAGTGTCACACCTAGAAAATACTGCCTTTATGCATTGTGTTTTTCCGCTTTACTAACCTTTGGTTTTGAGTTGCGCTTTGTTTTTCAGATTGGCTGAAAATGAGCAAGTGGGAAAAGCGCATTTTCAGCCCATCGCCCACAACTAGAAGAGTAAAGGTACTTACCTTACCCTTCCTAGGAATTTGTGCTTGTATTCATTGTGTGTTTTCACTCTACTAAGTGTTGGTATTTTGGTGTGCGTTGTTTTTCAGATCGGTTAAAAACGAGCGAGTGGAAAACCCATGTTTTTGCGTGGTCCAAGACCTATGCCATGTGTGCATGTTAGATGAACATCGTTTCTAGGTAATTAGACTAGTTGTTTAGAACATGAATGTGAAGTAGTTCTAGACACTTAGCTAGTTAGGATAATAATATGTGTGGCCCTCCTTATGATTAGGTTCTTGATTGAAAAGTAATATTGTTAAAGCAATTTTAGTCTCCAAAGCATCTTAGCCTTCCACACAAATAAATCATCTCTTGTCGTGTATCAAACGTTGAGAATATGTTTGTTAAGGATGGCGAGAAGTGTATTATGCCATACATCTTGTTTGCACTCATCCTTCTTGCAAGCTTATTTCAGCCTAAAAATATTCCTCGCGAATGCGTATACGAATGTTGAAATTTATTAGACATGCAGAAGGCATTCAGAAGATATCTTCTGAACGTTTTCTGCATGACTTCTGTACATCTTCTGAATTCCGGAAGATGTCTTCTAGACGTCTTCCGGGTTCCAGAAGATATCCAGAAGACATCTAGAAGACGTCTTCTACGCGACTTCTAATGTCTACCATCTTCTGAGTTCTGGAAGACGTCCAGAAGATCTTCCGGGAAGATGTACAGAAGACACCTAAAAGATATCAAGAAGACATCTTCCGGAATTCAGAAGATGTACAGAAGTCATACAGAAGACGTCCATAAGATAACTTCTGGATGTCTTCCCGGAAGATCTTCTGCACGTCTTCTGGAAACCAGAAGATGGTAGACATTAGAATGCGCGCAGAAGACGTCTTCTGGACGTCTTTTGAGTGTCTTCTGGACCCAGAAGACGTCTCAGAAGACGTTCAGAAGACGTGCAGAAGACGTTCAGAAGACGCGTCTTCTGGTTTTCCCAGAATGTAGGGAACCACCTGAGGCAGCTCCGATTATTACTGCGCCGCCCTCGCCGGGTGGTGCTCCGCCATCGCCAAACTACGAGCCACCCACCTGGGACGGTGGGGACGGGGATGAACTTTCTTCCTCAATTCGGCACAGGACCGAGCCGATTGCACCCGGTGTAACTGCCTGCGGCGACATCGGCGCTCCTTCAATTATCTCAATTTGCTCTACGAATGAATCGACGGACAGTGGTACCAGCTCTCCTGGGCGCTGTGACAGTGGTACCGGCCCTCCCGGGCGCTGTGGAAGTGGCTAGTGCTAACGTGATTGAGATTAACCTGCCTTCAGTTTGAGATGCTGTAGGTGCAGGTTGCCCCAAGATGGGCTCTGTTTCGGGTTTTCAGTGTATCAGAATTCGGCAGTAGAAGGTAGTGGCGCGGCTGCTGCACTGCCTGTTCGGGGTTGGGGGCCTGGCCAGTATGAGCACAGTGCCTCCTGATCCACTAGCACTGACTTTTCTGCCTCTCGGTAGGCATTTGTTTCCTGTTTCGGCTACCTAGTTTGGTCCCCACACTAGGTGGTGTGCTGGATTTGGCACAGTGACACCCAAAATATGTCACCTGCCTCATCCTAGAGTAGTCTGGGTGACCGTCACTCGTAGGCCGAAACCTAATCCCTGAACTTAAAGTCAGGTATATGTTTATCTCTTTTATCTTATCAATCCGACCGTTCTGATATCGAAACCCTATATTGGGGTATAACGACAAATAGATATATATATCGGCCCTGTATATCTAGCACCACTTTCCCGCTCAGTTATCACCGTTTTCCCCCACTCGGCAGCACCATTTTCCCCCAGTCGGCTGACCCCGTTCTCGCTCACTCAGTTATACCATCAACTCCCCACACGGCCACGCCCTCAAAATCCCCCTTGGCAATTATACCCGCTTCCCCACCACAGTTATACCATTATTTCCCACTCTGTCACGCCATCGCCCCGCTTTCGTACTCAGGCACCACCAGCGCTCCCAGCCACCACCTGGGGGAGCATTGGTCCATGCACGTCGACACCGATGACCAACGCTTAGTAGGCGTAGATTCACACCCGCGCAACCGAAGGCGAATCCACAGTTCTGAAGGCCGCAGCTCCACGCAGTCGAGGTAAGCCCGGGGCGCCGTACGTTATGTGAGTGCTTTACATGTTTACTCGCAAGGAACGGGCAGACGTGCAGGACCCCGCTGTGCCTACGAGGAGCCCGGAGCACTTTTGAATTCACCTCGCAGCAATACACAGGCGCGCAAAAGTGTACCCTGAATTCATGTGTATGCGCGTGCGTTTGCGGTATGTGTGCGTGCCGCAGCTCCGCGTTAACTTCGTTCACTAACGCCACTGCTGCCTTTCTTCTCCGTGTCCGCACGAAGACGCCGTCTTCGTCGTTTACGACCGCTTTTCTTAGCCAAGTTCTCGAGGGAATTCTCAGGTGAGGCGCGATATTACGCACTCCTGTGAATTCCCATCCTGAGAGTGTTGAGAAGGCGTACGGCGACGCCGAGACAGCCAGCAACTTTTCTTTTCAACTAGCCTGAATTCGGCACAAACATGGAAATTCAGCACGCTCGGCTAAGCTTGGCTCCTCACGACGACGTCCCAACTCAACACTTTTGACGACCTTCCAGAAGTCAGCGAGACGACCGTTCCCCTTTCCGGGCCTCTTTTTGCTGTTTTTGAGTGTGCATTCACACGCTCTCTGGCCATGTGACTGCCGAGTGGATTCACCACGCTCGACCTCTGCCTGAACAGCATGAATCCTCGAATACCGTCCGACTGGTTACTTTTGCCGACGTGGTCTGAGCCGACCCCTGTGACGTCAGTGCCGGCTGCAGCTTCTTGTTTTGGGCATCCCCACTTGGGCTGGTTGGCCCAACTCGGGTGCTGAATTTAACCGTTTCGGTCAGCCCGAGCGAGCTGTGAATCTGGTCTCCGCTGCCCGCTGACCCTTGGCCTCCCAAGAAGTCGAGCCCACCGGTCCACTCGGCCTTCGCTGTGAAGTCAAGCTCCCCCAGTCTGCCCCGGAGGGCTGGAAGTTTTCGAGCTTGAGCCACTCCGTGCTGCTTTTCTTTGAGGATTCCCCACTGACCAGGCACCTTTTCGTCAGGTTGCCAGTCAGGGCTTTTGGGGATGCACATCCAACCCTGCACACTTTCAAAACTCTCAGAGTAGGGCTTTTTCCAAGAGTCTGCTGA
>LGRX02002107.1:0-106828 GCA_001247695.2 Cymbomonas tetramitiformis
TGCGGGATGAAGCGTGTGAGAGCCCCAAACCGCAGGAGTGCTGCAACAAGGAAGTCCGGGCCAATTACTGCATATGCGGGATGAAGCGTGTCAGAGCCCCAAACTGCAGGAGTGGAATGAGCTGCTTCAATGTCCCGAACATCGTGCGTTCTTTCAAAAGTGCGTCTGGGGCTCAAAGTAACGGAGTCGAGGCACCGAAGGCAAGAATGGCATGGAGCGCCTCGGGGTTCCAAAGTGTATGCGAATATTCAAGTGCATTGGGGCTCAAAGGTGGTGTGCAATTGCATGCGCCAAACCGGAAGGTGCGCCTGGGCACAGAGCGTTATAACGTGGTGAGAGTGCGATAAGTGCTTGAGGAGGGCACATTTTACTCCGATGGAGACGTCAAGATAGTTAGCATGTGTAGATCTTTGACGACTGAGGGGTAGATAGACAGGTGGAGGGAGCCCGATGGCCCGCAAGGGTGATCAAAACCTCACCGACGAGGACAGCGCGCTTAGCGTAGCTTTTCGTTTGCTGTCTGTATAGCTCTTCCAAAGCCAACTGCTTGAAGCGGCCAACTTTTGAAGACTTTATGAACTCGCTCGGCAGTTTGACCTGTTCGAATTTATTTGTAGAGATAATATAAGTAATGTATTACAGTTTGCACGTGAAGAACAGTGCATAATGGGAGGCATGTTCGTTGGTCGGATTTCGTGATGATGGCATAACTCGGAGAGTAAGCATGTGGTTTCGAAACAAGATAAAGGCCGAAACTCACATGGTGTCGCACTTCCCCCCCTCCAGGCAGGTCAGCTGCCTTCTGAATGTCCCTCTTCTCCTCACTATCGTCGCCCACGCTGCCTGGCTTATTCGACGAGCCGTTCCTGAAATGGGAAGACCTCGTAAGCGTTCCCTGGGGGCATAGGCTTTTCGAGCTCGCGACAGTGCAGCGCAAGTGGACAACGCTACGACATATAGCGTCTTTGCTAAACACACCAGAAAATCGTTCGGGTCGCATGACCTCCGTCATACCGAAACAACAGCCTGCACGGGGCTGCACCGGGCAGAACCCCTGATGTGCGCGACGACCTCGCTGTGAGCCCTCGGACCGTCAGGGTGACAAGCCGAGTGCCACTTCAGGTCGTGCTTCTTTCGTGAAAGTGTTAACGCTTACCTCTTCGCCAGCTGTTCAGTCATCCAACCGTATGACGCGCCTTCAGCTAAGGCACAAACAACCCATGCCCATTAAAATCAGAGAGTACCTGCGCCCTTTTAGCGACCCGACGCCGAACTCACAAAAAAAGTAGTGGAAAGCGAAATGACAAAATATGCAGCGCCAGCAGGTTTTGGACGGCTGGGGGCACTATTTAAAATATGCAGCGCCAGCAGGTTTTGGACAGCTGGGGCCACTTGCATGGCATATTCTTCCAGCGTATATACTGGCGATCTGGGTTGGTATGTAATTACCTGTGCCGTAGGATATCCGTGCACTGGAACCTCTCGGTTTTGATCCTCGTGTTTTGAGAAAAATGGAGTCAGGAAGGCGGTTTGACCCTCTGAGCTTGTCATGGGGCTCTTCCTGCGATTTCCCCATTTGTATACCGCTTTCTCTACACAAACGACATGCTAGGCTCGAATTCAGTTTCTGAAAGAGGGACACGCGGACGAGGCGTGTATGCCGGGATTATCAAGGATATTCCCAAAGATGTACACGAAGCCATTCTTCGGGTGACAGAATTCACCCAACAGCAGGAAAGTGTTGAGACGTGGTAAGTGTGAGAAGCACTCGAACAGTTCAACAGTACTGTAGAGTCTCAGAGTGACACAGTTTGTAAAACATATTTCATACCCCTCCTGCCTGGATGTATTGTATTTAGAGCCCTACACCCGACCGTCGCGTGTCACACGTAATGTTACGAGATACGACCAGACTCTCCACGACCGCGACCTCTCTCGCGTCGAAGTCCAACTTCGAACTGCAACTTGGCAAGCGCTTCGGCCTTCGCTGCTTCGGTTGTGACATGTCGTTGTGAGCAGCATCAGCACCCTACAAGTATCCCCACCGCATGTCTTCACAGACGATGTAGAGCCTATAAACTCCTTTCTCACCTGCTATCGAATATTCATCAGAATTGAGAAGAAAAATGAAAAAAAAAACGTTGTTAGCATTTGAGAGAGACAAACGAACGAAATCTAGTTCTATATTTTCTTATGCGTTGGGAAAAATCAAATTTTAGACTTGTTTGCAACCTTGCTGAAATTTTCCTTTTGCTTTCCGCATCTTCTGAACGAAGATCGGACGCTTGCATTTGAAGTTTCCAGATCCGTGGCAGTAGGCAACTTCAGTTCCCCGCTAACAGCACGCTGCCAGCGACTATCTACAACTTTCGCGTGAATTCATAGGCCAAAACTGCGAAGCCATGTCTCCTTAGGTGTGTTATGAGCTCTGGAGATGAAGCGACATCTGCGCGAACGCTGTCACGCAGCTTTGAGAGGGTCCGAGGTTAGGGTTCGAGTTATGCAACGATATGGATGTCACGCATGAGTTGAATATTCTGCTTGCAGATAGTGCTTTAACACTGTAGAATATCATATTAGATCTCGTACTTCTTTCGGCCGGAGCAGTTTGTGGATTTTTGCTTAGTTGTTTCTCCGAGATCACCCACCCATTTTTTCACTAGTTCGTTCCAAACGTGCGGCAGTGTTGCCAACGAAGAAACACGTCCCTTGGAAGCACAACAATCATTTTAAAGTTTCTTCTTTGGTTAGGAAAAGCGACTTGTTCGACTTTGGCGAACTAACACACGGGGTTTCATCTTCCCGTGCTTGTACTGATGGGAATGCGCGCGACCCCGGGTTGTGCGTGTCTTGCTTTTTCAGATTCCGGCATGGCATAAATTTTCGCGAAAAGATGACACTGCGTCTTCGAATTCTCGCTTGTTGAGCTTAAAAAGTGGTAAGGAAACGCCATGTATGTGCGCATTCCAAGAACGAAACTTAGTATACGGGGGATAGATATATGCCAGAGGCAACGCGCAGTGACGGCGAGTTAAGACTCCGAAAGGCAAATTTAGGCACTGCGGTTTGAGAATTCATAAAAGTTTTTATTTAGTTTTGTAGTTTTATGTATTTTTCGTTGGTAGACTTTGTTCCAAACTCCCAGAGGGGTCAGCCAGCACGCTCTTGGCATATCTCTTCCACAACTGCCAACTGATCTACGACCGTCAATTCCGCAGCGAGACTTTATTCCATGAAAACATAGTTGCTTCCACGAATATTCCAACCCTTCCTTCTGAACTTGTTGGCATATACCATACATTTCTCGCAATTCGCGTCGTTGGCGCCACCCGTTTTATCTTGGATTCCACACCTCACTGCGTCTAGCCGCGTGTATCGCGCGGGACTGAGGACAACTTGTCGTACCACCACGGATGTCCAACCACGTAGGTCTTGTACGTACAGGCGCGGGGCTAAAGGTCAGCTTGTCACGCTGCCACGGGCTTTCACCGACGCACGTGATGAGTCAGGTTTAGGTGCGGGACTGAGGTCAGCTTGTCATACCACCTCGGGCTTGCAAGGAGGTAGACAATGTCAGGAGTAGGCGCGGTACTGAGACCAACTTGTTACACCACCACACCTCCTAGGCGCTGCGCTTGTATTCTTCCGTTTAAATGTCTCAATTTGAGCAGTGCACAGTGTGTTGGGTAACTCAGAAATATTCATGAGGCGCGAACGTGGAAGCCGATCCAAAGCGCTGCAGGCAGATGGGGGCGACGTGGCCGAGGCTGCAGAGGGGGGCGACGTGACCGAGGCTGCTGTTGCTCCTGAAAGTAAACGTGCGCGTCGCAGACAAGGCAGGCCACCAAAGGCAGTTCCAGAGGGGGGCTACTTAACCGAGCCCGTCACCAATAACACATCCAAGCGAGGGCGCGGCAGACCCCCCAAGGCAGCCCCAGATGTGGGCCACCTGACCGAGGCTGCTGGGAGCTCTCTGAACGACAAGGCAGAAATTGCTAAGGAGGACTTCGCGTATAGCACCCGGGCGCGCTCTCGACCAGACGGATACCTCACCGATGCCTACCTGGCAGACGTAACGGATGCTGATGCACGCGTGGACTCGGTGAGCGGTGATAGTGATGCGGGTTCGGATGACGATGACAAGGACTGCACTGTTGTTCAGCTTGGACATGGGCCGCCAAAGAAGCGTGGTAGGACTCCAAAGGCTCCTCCAGCGGAAGGCTATACTACCGAGACCCCTGCCACCCCGAAACGTGGGCGTGGCAGACCCCGAAAGGCAGCTGCGGAGGCCCCTCAACCGAAGCGAGGGCGCGGCAGACCCCCGAAGAAAATCTTGGAGGGGCCCGACCCAATTGTGACGGCTGCTATGCCAGGACAGAGGCGCGGGCGCGGCAGACCCCGTAAGGCAGCTCCAGATGGGGGCGACGTGGCCGAGGCTGCAGATTTGGGCGACGTGACCGAGGCTGCAGAGGGGACGGCAGACGGACCGAGGCTGCAGAGGGGCGACGTGGCCGAGGCTGCAGAGGGGCGGCGTGGCCGGGCTGCAGAGGGGGGGCGACGTGGCCGAGGCTGCAGATTTGGGCGACGTGAGGCCGAGGTGACTGCTGTTGCTCCTGAAAGTAAACGTGCGCGCCGCAGACAAGGCAGGCCACCAAAGGCAGTTCCAGAGGGGGGCTACTTAACCGAGCCCGTCACCAATAACACATCCAAGCGAGGGCGCGGCAGACCCCCCACGCGTCGCAAACCAGGCAGGCCACCAAAGGCAGCTCCAGAGGGCCACCTGACCGAGGCTGCCAATACTGATGAACTGTTGACCGAAGCCGCCATTACTCAAGAACCGAAACGCAGGCCAGGCAGACCCCGAAAGTCACTCCCAGAAGGGGGGCACTTGACCAATGGCGGAGGTACTAGAGCGGCTGGAGAAGCGGGAGGGGCTGGAGGTGTCAGAGGTGTTGGAGAGGCTTCAGGGGCTAGAGGGAGTGAAGAGGCTAGAGCGACGGAGAGGGCTGCAGGGACTGAGGCAACTACAGGGGCTGCAGGGAATGCAGAGGCTGCAAAAGCTGAAGGGACCAGACGGGCTGCAGAGGCTCAAGGGACTGCAGAGGCTAAAGGGGCTGAAGGGGCCAGAGGGGCTGGCGGGACTGCAGAGGCCAAAGAGACTGGGCGGGCATCGAAGGCAAGCGTGGCCGCAGAGGCTGAAAGTGCCGGGTGGGAGGCGCAGGGCAAAGGGTCTGCAGGGGCTGAAGGGGCTGGACGCGCTGCAGACAATGAAGGGGCTGGAGGCACTGCAGAGGCTGGAGGGGCTGCAGAGGCTGGAGGGGCTGCAGAGGCTGGAGGCTGCAGGGACTAGAGAAACTGGAAAGGCGAGTGGCTGCAGAGGCTGCAGTGGACGGAGTGACAGGAGGGCCTGGGCGCGCTGCAGAGGTCGAAGAGGCTGGAGGGACTGACGAGGCCAAAGAGGCTGGAGGGTCTGGAGCTGCTGGAGGGACTAAAGAGAAAGCAGGGTCTGTAGAAGGTAACGGTGCAGGCGGGGCTGCAAAGGCTACAGGGGCTGTTGGAGCTGAAGGGGCTGTTGGAGCTGAAGGGGCTGCAGAGACGATAGTGACTGAAAGAGCTGGAGGGGCTAGAGGGACATGGGGGACTGGGGGGACTGGAGGTGCTCAAGGGGCTGGAAGGGTTACAAATGCGAAAGCGTCTGCAGAGGCGAAAGTGACTTCAGTGGCTAGAGGGTCTACAGGGGTTGGAGGAGCTGCAGAGGCGACAGGGACTTCAGTGTCCGGTGGGGCTACGGATGCCACGGAGGCTGCAGGGACTGGCGTTGCTGGAGCAATTGGAGAGGCTGCGAGAGCCGAGGGCGCTGGACTTGCGACTGCTGCAGAAAATCGAGGGGGCGGAGAGGCCGCAGCATCTGGACGGGGGAAAGGGGCTGGTGACGCTCGAGATGCTGGAGGCTGTGGAGCGTCTTCCGGGGCTGGAGAGCCTGAAGGTGCTGCAGGGGTTGGAAGTGCGCGAGCTGCTGTTGGGCCCTCCGATGCGAGGAGCCTCGGAGCAGGCGGGCCCAAGCAGAGGGCGCGGATGAAACAGGGAGGTTCAGGTGCAGGAGCAGGGGATGCCCATGAGAGGCAAGGGGTTCCAAAGCTAGGCAGCAGCAGGGAGGCAGCGACAGTGTCTGCCGCGGCAGTGACACGTGGAGGTGCGGGCAAGGTAACCCGGGATCCACGGCTATCGGGTGCAGTGGATGCGGAGCGCCCTGAAACGAGGCCTCCAGGTTCCGGACCGGGCCGGACTGAGGGTGGGGGGACAGCGAGCAGTGCCGTAGCGCAGAGGACGGAGGAGGGTGTTCCTCAGACAGAGATCATGGCTCTGAACTGGCTCGTGATGCTGGCGCAGGGCGGAGGGCTGAGCGTGCCCCCGGGCTCGGACAAGGAGGCCCCTCAGGCAGTGCCTCCTGCTGGGGTTGCAAATCCAGCCCCACAGTCCGACATGGATAGGGAGGTGTGGGAGTTCCCAGAATCGTCGGATGATGAAGCTACGGCTTTGCCTGCAGCGAAAACTTCGGCGCGGAATTTCCGTGCAGGCGCAGCGGCACCCCAGGGGGCAGAGCGTGGTTCGGCTGCAGTGCCGGGCGGATCGGAGGGATCTTCAGCTGAAGAGGCGCGGCCACGCGGGCAGCCCCGCAAGGAGGCTAGCGTGCAGCCCGCGCAAGAGGAGAAGGCCGAGCGCCCCCCAAAGGCGCAGCGGAAAGAGGCCCCCGCCGGTCCAAGTGATGGCGTCCCTGCGGGTGGGGCACCGGGCGCTTCCAATCAAACGCATGGGCGCATGGCACAGAAGCGCCCACGAGACGAGCCAGCAGAAAAAGCGGAGGACTGTCAGCTGCAGTCCAGGAGGCGCGGCCATGCCGCTGGATCCCTCCGGTCGCGTGGCCGCCAAACGCGGTCGACCCGGCAAGAGGAGGCGGGCGACGAGCTGGTGGTTATCTCCCTGGAGGACTCCGACGGTGAGGATTTTGACCACCCTCCGCGTACGAGGCAGGGTGGTGCACCTGCGGAGGAGATGCAAAGAGAAGTGGAGGCGGAGGCGGAGGCAAAGATGAAGGAGAAGGCAACAGTGGAGGTGGAGGTGGAAGTACAGCCAGACGCAGAGGCTGAGGTGACGGCGGTGACATCTCCATCTGACCGGCAGCTAGGGGAGGAGGGTGGTGTGCACGCAAAAAAGCAGCATCACCTCAACAACGGGTCCAGCGTACAACCAAAAAGGCGGCACGTCGTGGTAGCCACCCCCTCACATCAGAGTGTCAAGGTGGCCTCCCCTAATCACACGGCCGCTCCGAGCCTTCCGCAGGCGCAGACCTCATCCCCGGAGGCCGCTGCTCCCCTCGCAGCAACTGCACACGCAAGTACGGCGGCAAGCTCGAAGGTGGCGGCCAGCTCAAAGGTGGCGACCCGCACAGAGGTGGCGACCAGCGCAGAGGTGGCGGCCAGCGCAGAGGTGGCGGCCAGCGCAGAGGTGGCGGCCAGCGCAAAGGTGGCGGCCAGCGCAGAGGTGGCGGCCAGCTCAAAGGTGGCGGCCAGCGCAGAGGTGGCGGCCAGCTCAAAGGTGGCAACCCACACAGAGGTGGCGACCCGCTCGAAGGTGGCGGCCAGCGCAGAGGTGGCGGCCCGCTCGAAGGTGGCGGCCAGCGCAGAGGTGGCGGCCAGCGCAGAGGTGGCGGCCAGCTCAGAGGTGGCGGCCAGCTCAGAGTTGGCAACCCACACAGAGGTGGCGGCCCGCTCGAAGGTGGCGGCCAGCGCAGAGGTGGCGACCAGCGCAGAGGTGGCGGCCCGCTCGAAGGTGGCGGCCAGCGCAGAGGTGGCGACCCGCACAGAGGTGGCGGCCAGCGCAGCATGCAGAGTCGATGCAGCGACTATGGGTAAAGCCGATGAAGGCTTGCCAGCACATAGAGCACCAGTGAAGCAAACAGCGGCGCCGGCCACATCAGCAGCAGACACCGCGGCGCTGGGGAGCGCAACTGCGCGCCCCACGGACAAGGCAGCTGCTGTATCGGGCAAGGCCGCCACAAATGTATCCACAGCCGGTGCCGAAGAGGCAGCGCCGGCACCGATTGATGGGGATGCAGCCACCCCGAGGAAGACGGAGCCCCGAGTGCAGGGCACCAAGGCGCTGGCTCGCAGCATCGCCAAGTCCGCACGTGCAGAGCTCTCGGAGCGCCCGAGAAAGATCGCGCGCCAAAAGAACGGCGCGGCCGCTGCCCACCCTCAAAGATCGCCTTCCCGATCTCAGCGCCCTGCTCCAGAGGCGGTGCCCCAGCTATTTGAGGACCCGCTCTCACAGTCTGATCTCGACAGCCCAGGCCATTCACCCAAGCCGCAGCTGGATACGAGCACCCCCTCTCCACTGTCACACGATGAAGCAGAGGGCATCTCCGGGACCATTGCGCACGAGCACGCTGCACGCCGCCATGCCCGCGCCAGTGCTCTGGGCTCCCCTGAGCTGCTGGCAGAGGCGTCCGTTCGAGCTCTCGCTGAGGCCCAAAAGGCGGAGATGGCGCAGGTGGGCGCAGATGGCAGGGGGAGTCGCCCGGGCGCAAACAAGGGGCCGAGCAGGGATCCCAATCCGCAGGCACTCAACGACCGCCGAAGATCTGTTCCGAGGGTACCGGTGGTCGAAGGCGCGCTGCAGGAGGTTCCGCCGCCGCCACCACGGGAGCCATCACTCCGAGGGCCGCGTCCACTAGGGATACGGCCGGGGCCGCCGCAACCGCCAAGCCCGTTACCACCGCCACTATCGAGGGGTGCACCGCCACTTCCGAGGGCCCTGCCGCCACCGCAGAGGGGGGTGCCGGCATCTTCGAGGGAACCGCCACCACCGTCGAGGGGCCCAACACGAGGGGGAGGAGCGCCGCTTAGGGGCACGGTACCGCCCCCACCACGGGGCCCCCCGCCGCCGCCACCGTTGCGGGGGCTGCCACCGCCTCCGCCACCGAGGGGACCTCCACCACCGCCACCTCGAGGGCCGTCACCACCGTCGAGGGGGCGACTGCCCATGCTGCCGCGAGGGAGCGTCTCCCCACGCTGGGAGAATGGCGATGCTCTGCCGCCGGGCCTGGCCAACCCGGTGTGCACTCCTCTCCCTTCCTTAAAACCCGCACGATGCGGTTGAATGAGAAATCAACTTGGGTTATAATCAACTCTCCCTCCAATCATGACATACAGTGGCAGTGATCTTGTTTTAGTTATTCGCTATCTGCCACAGTGATCGTAGTGCATTCGCTGTGTCCTACAGTGATGGCAGTGCATGGGCACAGTCACACGCCATCTGTCCCCAAGGGTCGGATTGGCATTACCAGATTTCACTTGAGTAGGTCCATACCAATGCCACCCGGTGCCAATGCTGCCCGGTGCCAATGCCGCCCGTGCGAGATTGGCATGCACGGGGCTTGATTCATCGCACTTTGCAGACTTCGTGCCTAGCATGTATACAGGTATCGGTGTGCCCATTCACATTGGGATGTGGCTGTCGCTGTGGTACCTTCCTGGCGGGTGCTGCCTCATGAGGAATAAGGCAGACTAGTCTGCTTTCTTTGCGAGGAGAGGCAGTGTGGGGTGAGCGCCTCGCTCTGTGCCCTCCCTTGGTCTCTGCGGGGAGCGCCTCGCTCTGTGCCCTCCCTTGGTCTCTGCGGGGAGCGCCTCGCTCTGTGCCCTCCCGTGGTCTCTGCGGGGAGCGCCTCGCTCTGTGCCCTCCCTTGATCTCTGCGGGGAGCGCCTCGCTCTGTGCCCTCCCTTGGTCTCTGCGGGGAGCGCCTCGCGCTGTGCCCTCCCTTGGTCTCTGCGGGGAGCGCCTCGCTCTGTGCCCTCCCTTGGTCTCTGCGGGGAGCGCCTCGCTCTGTGCCCTCCCGTGGTCTCTGCGGGGAGCGCCTCGCGCTGTGCCCTCCCTTGGTCTCTGCGGGGAGCGCCTCGCTCTGTGCCCTCCCGTGGTCTCTGCGGGGAGCGCCTCGCTCTGTGCCCTCCCGTGGTCTCTGCGGGGAGCGCCTCGCTCTGTGCCCTCCCTTGGTCTCTGCGGGGAGCGCCTCGCTCTGTGCCCTCCCGTGATCTCTGTGGGGAGCGCCTCGCTCTGTGCCCTCCCTTGGTCTCTGCGGGGAGCGCCTCGCTCTGTGCCCTCCCGTGATCTCTGCGGGGAGCGCCTCGCTCTGTGCCCTCCCTTGGTCTCTGCGGGGAGCGCCTCGCTCTGTGCCCTCCCTTGATCTCTGCGGGAGCGCCTCGGTGCCCGCTTCTGTTTCTTGCTGTCATACATCTTCCATCGTCAGACCATTGATTTGCATTCATCGACCAACAGGTTTCATCCATTCATCGATCGTGAAGCCGCCGGGGGGCATGCCTGTAGGAATCACTTACTCCGATACCTGGGATTCAGCACATGTTGAGTTGCGTACAGTTGCGCAGTCTCGCGTGTTCGGTAGTGATTTGTACATAGAGTACGTACATGCATACATCCATGCCGCTGTGCATTGGTTTAGGTGTGTGTGTGTGTGTGTCGGTGGTATCTTGGCACAGCCCCGCCCTGCTCGCCCCGCCACCGCCGCTCCTTTAACCACCGCGCAGCCCCTCTGTTGATGGTACACGTTGCCCCTCCTGTCCCCACGCGTGAGCCCCCATCCTCGGCTCAGGGGACTAAGGCGGACTTGTAGGAAGCCTAGGCCAGCGGGAAGACCTGCCGGCCCGGTTAATGTCTTCGTAGCGTTCGTCGCCTTGGCCGCCCTTGTCCCTCCCAAGTAGGACACCCCTCTGCTAGGCCCGCAACGCACGTGCGTCTGGGGACGGCCCGGTAGGCTGGTGCTCTGCCACGAGCCATTTTTAGACCGCGCCATGAGTGAGTGCCCAACAAATGGGGGACACTCACTCATGATGTGTTCTGTTCAGCAGAACCCATAATGTGTAGTGTGGACTCCATTTATTGGGCACTCATGGCCGCGCCTTGTTCCTGAATGCTTCTCACATCCACTGGGATGATAGCGACATGACTCACAGCCAGCCCTGCGTGCCCCAACTTCTCTCTTATTCTTACCCCTATGTCTCCTCTCACCCATAACCCAAGCAACTGCTGTCCCCAAGCCCCTCCCCAGCAAGTAACGGTGCGCAAGTCCACGCCCAAGGTATCAGGTACAAGTGTGCCCACGTCTGGTTTGTGATTGCACGCATCATCCATCATCCCTCATCCCTCATCCAAGCATCCTCCATCGTCCATCCATTAGTTTATACTCATCGACCAACAAGTTCCAGTCATCGAATATGAAGCCACCGGGGGGCATGCCAGCATGACCGCTCACTCCGAAACCGGGGTTCGGCATGCCCTAGCTTAGAGTTGCGCACGCTGCGCAGTCTCGCGTGGTTGGCAGTGATTAGTGCATACATCCATCCATGCATTCAAGCATATCCTCTGAGATGTGTGCGTAGGTAGTGTCTTGGCACAACCCCGCCCTGCCCCTGAATGTGTCTCACACCCACTCCCTGTGGCGATCGGACAATGGCACAAGTCTGTTCCAGGTATCCTGTGCATGTGAAAGCTCTGGTTTGCTCAATCCCGTTCTTCCAGCACTCACCCCTTCCCCTCCCGCCAGTCTCTCCCCTGGCTCTCTCCCCCTTACCTGAATGATGCTTTCCATTGAAAATTTCCTATGCGGCCCGTGCGAGAGAGGCACAAAAAGTCCCCCGGGTCACGTAGATTCCATATGTCTGATGTACAGCTGTAGAGTTCCTTTCAATCAAGGCCACAGGGAATTCTTGGATCCTCGTGAGCGTCACTCCTGGGAGCATGGAGCTACCCCACTCTTGCCCCCTCCCCTCTGCAGTGTCCCCCTGCCCTGAAAGCTAATGCAGCAATTGCCTGATTCAGTGCATGGCTGAGGGGACCAGGCGAGCCCTGAGAAATTACCACAGCAGCCCTGTCTGTTTCCTGACACGCCCAAAGCGATGCAGCTGCAATAAAAAGCGTCAATCCAATCCAACTCCCCCACCCACCATCACCACCGCCGCCACTGCCTTACCCCCTGCACAGCCCCTCTGTTGATGACACATGTAGCCCCTCTGTCCCCACGGGTGAGCCCCCATCCTCGGCTCATGGGGGCTGAGGCGGACTGGAGTGGCTTGTAGGAAGCTTTACCCCAGCGGGACGATCTGTCTGCACGGTCGAGGTCCTTGTGATCTCCGTCGCTTTGGCCGTCCTTGTCCCCTCTTGGGTAGAGCACCCTTCTGCTGGGACCCCAACGTATATGCGTCTGGGGACGGCCAGGTAGGTTGATGCTCTGCCATGAGCCCCCCTTAGATCGCGTCATGAGTGAGTGATCTACGACAGCCAAGCTGTGTCGCGAGTCTGTCTCCGGGTATCTTGCGGTATAGTAATGCTCCTTTGCTCTCTCCCGTTCTCTTCGCATTCACCCCCTCCTCTCCCACCAGTCTCTCCCATGGCTCTCTCCCCCTTCTTGAATGATGCTCCCGATTACATTCCCTGTGCGGCCCGTGCGAGCGAGGCACAAAAAGTCCCCCGGGTTGGGTAGATTCCATCTGTCTGATGTACAGCTGTAAAGTTCTTGAATGCTTCTTACATCCACTGGGATGATGATGGGCTGGCTTTTGTCAGCAGGCCTCGTGCCGCTCAGTGTGTGTGGTATCTTGGCATGCTTATCTTATACACCGGGATTGTAGTGGGTGTATAGGGCTGCTTGGAACAACGGGCATAAACGTGATGCGATAGGCACGTACGTGGCCTTGAATGGAACGTGTGGTAGCTCGTTGCGTATGAATTCCTTCTGTTCCAGATCCCTTACCGCGCCACGATGGTGACTTATTGTACAGTAAAGTAGTGAGAGTGCGATGAACAACTGCCCATGCCGCTGTTCCTGATTTTCCCCACTTTTCCCCACTTTCCCCGGAGTTTGAAAAACCGTAGATCGGATCGAAGGGGTTCCCAGCCAGTGATAGTAGTTCTCATCGATGAGGTATTTTAAGAGCATCGAACAATTTCGCTGCCTTTCTCCACGGTTGCTCACGCATTTATGGCGCGTGCCAAGCGCAGGGCACTACATCATCGCATACGCTCTCGCACGAGGGGCTGTGGTGCCGGAGAACTCGCTGGCGCTGCCGAAGAAGCAGCAGCAGTCCCTTGCCTTGGGGGAGCTGGTGTTCGTGCTTGTGCTCGCGGGGATATACAACTACGTCCTATATTTCTACGGATTGGAGTACTGAAATCCTCTTTGGTCCTGATTTAAGGTAGTGTCCCTACACCTCAACAAGCAGATCAACGTGCAGCCCTTCAGCTCGTAGCTCGGCTTCTACAGCCCACCTTCTCAATCGTCCTGCACAGCCTTGGAGGTGGAATAATGCGATCGCGTCCTGTGAGCCTCGGAGCGCTCCGCTGACTCGAGGCAGCGCAGTATGTCCTGCAACCACGAATAGTCTCAACTGGTTGCCTAATCCTCCACACATGCGCACATGCGCTCCCGTGGCATTGGGGGAGCTCCGGTGGCGCGGAGTGCCTTGGGGTGGCATCACTCGGCGCAAATTGAATTCTGTGTGTTGTGCTGACATTCCTGGGATTCTTTCTTTTGCAGCAAGCGAGCGTAAACCTTGCGGACCACACGTGTGGCATCCTTACGAGGAGATCTATCACGCATACGGCATGTCGCCTCCTGAAATGAGCCGTTGTGCATGACGGATGGGATGCCAATGAGTGGATCGCGCCCGGTTGAATACACAACTCAACTGTGATGTAGATTGATGATTTCTCATGATGAACGGTCGTTGGTGCTTGCCACGCCATTTATCTGCTGGCGAGTCATACGCGATCGTTTTGTTGACCAATCACAGGTTGTGCGCGTCAGCACGTGGCATCTGGTATGCGCTCCAATCATGCTACCTTTTATAACATTCTATTTCTAACAGACGCAATGAAAAGGGTGAGAGAAAATGGCTTCCTGGCCATATGAGTGATTGCTGGTTGGGATGTGATGTGATCCGTGAAGAGATCGTATGCAGGTGTGTGGCAAAAGATGGGAGCGGTCTACTGACTCTGCAACTCCGGCAATCATGGGTAGAAGATGGGAGCGGTCTACTGACTCTGCAAACTCCGGCAATCATGGGTAGAAGATTTGCGGGCTCGTTGCTTTTGGACCCACATCAATCATAATGTGACCTGCATCGCTCATGCTGCCCCGTATGCCTTGTTTTCGCCGGGAGAACGCATTAAGTCGCGGTCGCGGTCAGTGTGTACTGTTGGATGCCTCTGTGTTTGGCGCGCGCAATGCAGTGAGAACAGTAAGTGCGCCATGGTAAAACAGAGCTGATTTTTAATAGTCCAAAGAATACCATTTAACTTGAGGGTGGCAAGTGTTGTGTCCTACATGGTGAGATTTTTGCAGTGTGGCGCGGCTAGCTGAGCTGTATGAACTAACCACAGGAAGGAAATGCGTATAAGTAAACGCACACACATACACACAGTGCAGCCGGTCTTGTGTGGCTACGGGGTGCCAAAGGAGTCGGTCCAAGGATAAGCACACACACACCTTTGATCCCCGGCGTGGGTACATAGTGCAGCCGGTCTTCTGCGGCTACGGTGTGCCAAAGGAGTCGGTCCAAGGATAAGCACACACACAGGATGGGACGCCAAGCAGGGACAGTGCAGCACGACAGTTGCAGCGCAAGTGTGGAGCGCATTGCTCAAGTTTGCAGCTTCCTCGCAAGGCATTCAGTGCAAGGGCTTCAGTCCCATGGAGTTGGCGTTGGGGGTGGCAGGCGCAAGTCGGTGGCGGGTGCGCAGGTTCGGGTGAGGACAATCCAGTTTATCATTCTCAGCCCCTTGGGACAGCCCTTGGGGATTCCGGCTGTGTCGTGGGTGAGCAAACTCTCTTGAGACTAGGCTCTAGGACGGGTAGAGGGCAGCGGGGTGGCCGAATGTGGACTTGGTGGTGAAGAGATGGCTTGCGTGGCTCGAGGGGCAGAGGTGCGCCGGCTTCAGAGACACAGAAGCAGTGCGCCGGCAGGGCAGTTGCAGAGGGGCTCGGGTGGCCCAGTGAGTATCAGGGAGCAGAGGGGTGCTCCTGCGCGTAGGCTTGTGGTGGAGAGATGGCTCGCGCAGCTCGTAGGGCAGAGGTGAACCGGCTGCAGAGACACGGCAGCAGCGCGCCGGCGGTGCAGATGCAGAGGGTCTCAGATGGCTCAGTAAGGCTTAGGTGGTCGCATTCTTCACTAGTGAGCTCCGGAGAATCCGGATAAGTGTCCCGAAGTGTGTGCTGAATCCTTTGATCCCCGGTGAGGGTACAAAGTGTAGCCAGTCTTCTGCAGCTACGCATGGGAGGCATGCAACAGCGTACACACGAAGTGCATGTGGGACCCAAAATGCCGTACGGTGCATGCAGCCAGGAACTCGTAGGCGAGCGTTGAGAATAAAGCCGGTCGATGCTGGACACGAGGGGGAAGGGGTTGATCCGTGTCGAAGTGCATCATGCGGTCGAGCATTGATCCTGCATTTGAGCAATACCTTAGTCGTGCATACACATATGCATACACACCGTCAGTCGTAGAAAGATTATGCACAATAATGTTCATAGTCACAGCAGGCAGGGCCACAGCAGGCATGAGGTGCAAACACCAAAATGAAAACAAGAAATGAGCCCAGAATCGCATCAGAGCTCAGCTTTGGGTAAATTTCAAAGTTCGAAGCATCGATCTTAGAAATTCAAATTTCAAGACATTGATTGGCTGCATATATTTTACTGTCAAAGACGATTGAAAACTCGAACGATCGTGGAAATCTATTAGTCTAGTTTCCGATGAGCCAGTTTTCTTATGAATTGACTAGCGATTAAAAAGGCGATCGACTGCATTGATGACAGACGATCATGGTAGAAATCTTCGCCGTTCCCTGACACGACGGCGCAGATCACCACCGTGCCTGCGATGACGCGCACGGGGGAAAGCCTGACTTAGGACAGACGACTGTGATGAGCTGATGACACAGTCGACCGTCGACACTAATGACACACCGATGAGCGATGACACTGCAAGCACAAAATCTGAGCAATGTATCGTGGGATGCGATGACGTGGCAGAGTCATCCCCAAATATACTTGTGTACAGCATATTTCATGGCGTGTCTCTCCCATTCTCCCTTCGAATGATATCGTAAACTGATGTGTCAAGACTATATCATGAAGAGCTGCTAAACAGTGCCAATACGCCCCTGAGGTCCCTCCGCTGACGCATGAAATATATGTTGACTTTTTAAATGCTCTGTGTTAGGTCGGCGAGGTCGTTGTTGGCATCGATGAGCTCAACGATTCTGAGTTCAGCTATGATCCTGAGTCTGGCGGTTCTGAGGTCGTGGGCGGTTTTGACTTTCATGACGATTGTGAGTCTAACCATTATGATGTGGCCCGGGTTGTTCGGGAGCCGCTGCGGGTTGCGGCGGTACATGCTGAGCAAGCCAAGAGGGCGCCGTACGGGGCAATCTGGCCACACACTCTTGTGCCTTTTGCGATGGGGTATTTTGGACGTTTGGGGAAGCGGTTTGGAAGTTATTCGACAATTGTGTACAGCGTACAGTAGCGGGCAAGACCGAATTTTTCAGAAGAAGAGGGATGCAACATGGAGCACGCGGAGCTTTTGGACTTATTGGTTGCAGCGGATGGTGGTTGCCATGCACGGCTCGCAGGGCTACGGAATTGCTTGCATGGCTAGTCAGGATTATCAGCATGGGTAAATGAGGACACAACCAATCTATGATCGAATGTTCGATTCGCGAATCCATCGTGGCGCATTGTGGGTCGCGACGAAAAGCGGACGCGACAGTCCCCCGGCGGTATATGGCATTATGTCGAAACTGCGTCGCGATGCTCACGAAAAACCGGTCAAGAACACGTCCAGACTCCAGCGTGCTGGCTGTGAAGTTGGCTTAAATCGACCCTCCGATCGAAACATCTGCTACAGTCAACATTGCTTCTAGGAAAATATCATATTTTAAGTACGAGACCCCCTACGCTTAATTATTCATCTTGTGTGGATATTACTGGCGATAGGAGGCTAGAAATACCAAATGTCGAAAACTGTGTAGCCGATATGGCGTAATAAATACGTAATATTGCGTCGCAAAATAGCGCACTGACATTGCCAATATTATAGTAGTATTGTACGCGTACATGCTTAATTCTTAAAAGTGAAAAGATTTGCTTTCGGTTTTGCACGGATTCGCTTCACCGTCGCTCGAGTGTGGACTGTCATGTTCTGCGTTCATACCTTCAGTCCCATTTTGCAATGATGTCGCGTCTGCCAATTTGCGATGTTCAAATACGATTTGTTAAATATGCGATTTCGACTTAACGCGGAACGCGTTTCCCCACAATGAGCGCCCGTATAGCCAAGTAAGGACTTTTTACAGCATGCACTAATCTAAGCAACTCTTTGGTATCTAATATTATTAGACATTCCTACTCAGTTATATTCGAAATGCTCGTGCCATATCCTTGGCTCTAAGGTGGCCGGGTAATTTTTCTGGTAAATTGCCAGCACGGTAATTCCCAATGATTTACACGGTATTACCTGCCCCCAAATCGCTCCCCCCCATCCAGAATTGCCGGTAAAATACCTTGGTAAGATGGTATTACCATGGTCAAATTACCATCGATTTCACCAAAAGTTCCATATCAGCGGCTGGGAGTGACATTGCTCTACCTCCGAGCGCAAAAATCAGACTTGGCCACACGGCTGCCAGCCAACTCCAGACCACGGGAGAGGCAAAGTTGAAAGTAGCAATGGCCTCAGGTGACATATCCCTAACTCAAACTGGGGATGGGGATGATACATTATATGACTGGAAAGATTCCAACGGTGCTACTCATAAAGTCTCTCAAGATATCCTGGACACCTTGAACACCCCTCTACGTACGTGGGCAGTCTAACTTCGGACCGCAGCACAAGTTCCTCTTATCTTTGTTTCGCGACGTCCCAGAATACCACCCAACTCTGCACCCGAAAAGGTCTTGTGCCCAGAACATTAGGACCAATGATCGGTGTGTGCCCATAGGAACCAACAAAATCAAATTCCGGACGGATATGCAATAGTTGGGTAAACTTTTGCCTCGGGTCTTTCTGTCCGCACTTCTCTGTAAACTAGTCCCCTATATTATGACCGCGCATGGTCGAGCATGCGATGCCTTATGCACTCAACTATGTCCAACGATCGGTGTGTACCCATAGGAATCGAGAAAATCAAATTCCGGACAGATATGCGATAGTTGGGTAAACTTGTGCAGGCGGTAATTACTTGGTATTACCACGTACGGTAATTATTCGGGTGTCAACCTAAAGCAGGATCACACTGTGTAAGCAAGCTTACAGGAGTGCTCTATTAGCACTGGTTGAGATTACTAAGAATCACAAGGTTGGATATCGGATATTTCGATTAAAACCTACTGTCGGAGTTACTAGCAACCAGAGGTCGGTTGCCACTTGTAACTAATTCACAAACTGTTGTGAGAGCTTGCTCAGCTCTTTTAGTAGTAACTCGAACTCCCTCGGCTCACCTTGAATTCGAATATCACATGGGCAGTCACTTCTTATGCAACAGTCTCGATAACTGTCTTGTCATACAGCCCTTGGACTGCAACTGCCAATCAACTCTGATCTGTCTTCTGAATAATCATATATCTCTCCTCTGAATGATAATAGATGTACTGATGTGGCAAGAACTGTGGCTCTCATGGTTTCCCTCCAGCTTTGTTCGGCTGTTTGAGTCCTGAAGGTTTCCCACCATTTCTGGATGGTTTCCCACCAATTCTCTCAAACCTGATCTGCTGTGGCGGGTGCAAATATTCAAATGTCACATTATGTCAGTCACCTTTATCATACCTCTCGGTCATACTTGTGACTGTCATCAGTGTTGTCACTCGTCACTCTGACACGTCTGTCTCTCGTACTGACTCGCGATTCACCCTAGTACATAAATTGCCCGGTATTACCCACCCCCACTTTCAAATTACCGGTAATGTGGCCACCTTGCCTGGCCCCGGCACATGCTTGATCATGAATATTCCTACTAAGTCTAAAGATACCCGCATCGCGGAGAATGGTAACCGCTATCGCAACTATTGGAACTTCAAAGACCCCAAATTTCCGAACCCTTTACCCATGTGAACGCGCGACCCCACAGCAGGATGTGCGGTTGACCGATACGTTTGCCCGATTTATTGTGGATAGGTAACACATATACAACTGTTGTAAAATATTATTTTTGCAAACCTTTCCCTCCTGCAGTGCGCATGCTCGCTTGCAAACGAGCAGACTGATGAAGGAAGAAACCCTAGCAGAAACGCGGATCGTAACGGACATCCGCGTTACCGCTAGAGGTAACTAATCACTCTCAAACGCACTCCTGGTCAAGTTTATGCATATGTGATATGCTTGAGATGCGCAGCGTGTGCGTATTGCGGTCCTGCTCGACATGCGTGGAGCCCGCTGACTCGATGTCCCTCAGTCAGCGGGAGACTGACCTGATGACCCTATGATCCCCTCTCACGAGCCGCGCCCAGTTTAACAAAACCTTTACATTACAATTTTACTTCCTTAATGCGCTTCGGCCATCCTTGGGCAAAAAAACAGGATGGGCATTTGCCTCTACAGTCACTGAGCTACGGCATCCCAAACATTACTCTCAATCGTGGTAATGTTAAGCCTATGGCAAGCATCAACCCAGTCAAAGTATGCCACCTGGGTACAACCCCCAACACACTACATTGACCATCCTGCCATAACAAATGGCGCCTCCTTACACAAAACAAGGTACAATCGATCCACACCTCCGAGCTCAGGATGCACAATAGGTCAAATGCCGACCTACACGTGCCAGTAACCCTGCCTTGAACGCTCTTTGAACAGCAAAAAACCATTCTGAACCGTGGACTGCTATTTCTGGATCAGGAGGGCAGGGACAAGTGTATGCGCCAGCTGCTGATGTAGCAAAATTAAAACACCAAATCCTTCCGAATAGCCAGCAAAGAGGTGAACACTAGAGCAGACATTCGACGGAAACCGGTGACACTGCATTGAAACTGGGAGCCGTTGCTGGAGAGGTGAAGATCATACTTAGTGGCGAAAATTTTGGCAGGAGCTACTTTCTCCGGCACCAGATGGTTTTCGCGCACAAAGCTAAGCTGCTCAAACACACCCCAACAACGTTTAGAAGCTGATGTGCTTGCTCCTAGGCACCAGCCGGCACCGTTGGACCTGGCACTGAGGCCAATCATCCCCATGCTGGCAATCGCCGAAGAGGAAGCAAGGTGGCACAACAGAAATCCAGCATCCGAATTTGTTGCCACTGCAATGCAGCTTCGCCTTTTCCCTCGTCCTTGCTCACAAAAATAACATGTATTCCTCCCATGGAATCTTTGCTGTTTAACGAGATGCCTAATGGCAGCATATACAGCCCAGCTCCCCAAAGTTGGATGGTGAGATCTCGCTAAAGCCGATTAGGCCTCTGCTCTGAGCAAAGCTTGAAAAACCATTAGATCATTCCACACATCACTGCGATATAATTGCCCTCTTGGCTGCAGTGGGTAGATGACTAGATGGCAAGGGTGCAATAATAATCTCTCACTGTGGGAGGCAGCAGGGGCCGAACACAGCCCCCACGCTCCTGTATGATAGCCAGGACAGGCATGCGGTACGTTGCGCCTGGGACACAGGAGCACCATAGGGCTCCTGGTGCTCTGGTCCCGCGCTCTTCGGCATCAAAGTTAAGTGCAGTGCATCATTAAAAAACCATCCTCTACTTCTGCTCCGCGCAGAAAGCAACAGCGGGAAGCGGGGCGCACCAACTGAAGCGCGGCCGGAATCGTGAGACCGTACAGCATGACGCAAGCGATTGGCAGCCAGCCGGCAACTGATCCCACGCCCCGCACAAACACAGCTGTGCTCAGATCCACCAAGCCAGGGCGACAACCTTTGATCGAGGGCGCAGCAGTGATCCACCAAGCCAGGGCGACAACCCTTGATCGGGCGCAGCAGTGATCCACCAAGCCAGGGCGACGTCCCTTGATCGAGGACGCAGCAGTGATCCACCAAGCCAGGGCGACAACCCTTGATCGAGGACGCAGCAGTGATCTGTGTAAGGGCATGACGTGTCATTAGGGATTTCAAGTTTGAAGGCCATTGCCGCGTGCCTCCATTGGCCGTGAGATGTATGGTGTATGATGTTTGGTGTATGGTGTATGATGTATGGTGTATGATGTATGATGTATGGTGTATGATGTATGGTGTATGGTGTATGGTGCATGGTGCATGGTCTGGACAGTGGTGTGGACAGTGGTGTGGAGCACGGACGGCAACGGGGCAAAACGGAAGCGGCCATAACACAGACAATAGTATGAGAGAGAAGGGACTTTCTGCAAAACTGCCTGGCGCATCTGTCACTTGGGTGTGGCGACGTAAGGCACTTCACAACCCACGCGAGTGCTGCAGCCGCAGGGCAGCTCGCCTTGAGCAAGCCCTGCTTGCGGTACAAAGGAGAGAGCACTTCTGATCAAAGCGAAGGAAAAGATCGCTGAAGAAGGTCCGCGGCGTGGGAACTCACCGACAAACGCCATGACGAGCCCGTAGATGGCGATGACCGGAATGCACAACACCTTACTGGCGTTCACCACCCCCAGGCGGACGACTGGGGAGCGTTTCCCGGCTGCGATGTCGCCCGCCACTGCAAACCCGTCCACACGTGAGCATTAGTCCTCGTGGAGTGCAACATGAAGCGCTCGGGCATGGCATGCACGCATACAGATCAACCGCTGCAAGTGCTCATAGGCAATACTTGACTTGGCAGATCAACGGCTGCAAGAGCTCCCATGCAATACTTTGTACAGCAGATCGTCAGCTGCAAGCGTTTCTCAGCCTTTGCACAGCAGATCGACCGCTGCACGCGTTTCTCAACCACTGCACAGCAAATCAACCGCTGTAAGCGCTGCTTGGCCTTTGCGCAACAGAACAATGGCTATAAGCGCTTTTGAGCCTTTGCACAGCAGATCAACGGTTGCAAGAGCTCCCAGGCCTTTGCACAGCAGATCAACGGCTTCAAGAGCTCCCAGGCTTTTGCGCAGTAGATCGACGGCTGCAAGAGCTCCTCGGCAGTACTTTGCTCAGCAGATCGACGGTCGAAAGCCCTCCTTGGTCTTTGCACAGCAGATTGACATGTGCAAGAATGCCTTAGCCTTTGCACAGCCAAGAAGAAAATGACTTTGGAGCGTTCCTTCACTTTAGTACGCAGGCCCCTCACCTTGGTGGAAGTGACTGCAGAAGAGGATGACAGAGGTTGTGATGCCGACCTGGGAAGAGCCCCCCCATCATCCTTCAAGTGTGTGAGTGGGCAAACAGCGATCCCGGCATCCTTAAAGTGTGTGAGCGGGCAGACAGCGATCCCGGCATCCTTAAAGTGTGTGAGTGGGCAAACATCCTTAAAGTGTGTGAGTGGGCAAATCATCCGATCCGGCATCCTTAAAGTGTGTGAGTGGGCAAACGGCAATCCCGGCATCCTTAAAGTGTGTGAGTGGGCAAACAGCGATCCCGGCATCCTTAAAGTGTGTGAGAGGGCAAACAGCAAGTACTTCCCGGGGAGATAATTTCTGAGACAGAGGTGGTGCTCACAAGCACCTGTGTTTCACAACAAACTTTAAGTCCTTCTAGGGAGGTGGTATGCAACCGGAGTTGCCGAAGAGTCAGCCCAACTGCAGGGCCTCGCGGCACCCTGCAAGTTCCTTCCTCCCGGGCGGGCGGGTGTGGGGAGCTTTTTGAATTGGTAGACTCGGAGCCCGAAGTTCTCGCAGAATGAAGTGAAGTGAACTGTCGCAGCTACTTCAAAAGCTCCGACAGTCTCCTCGTCTTCACGGGCTACGCCAAGCGACACTGAGGCTTGCATAGCCGAACATCTGTGTCGCATGCTCCGCATGGACACAGATCTCGCACAACCAATCAAAAAGCACATCTGCGTTCCGGCTCTGCCCGAACACAAATCTGACCCGACTGTCACGGTTCCCCCGTGACACCGTAGCCAACCACACAGCAAAAAAGTCGACTTCGCGGATTCCTCACGGCTCTGCCTTGAGAAATCCCCCAGGAAAAACCCGCAAAAAATTCTCATGTCCTCGTCGAGCCTCGGGCTCATTTTTTGCAAGACAGAAATTTCTCCCCCGTACTTCCAAAATAACTTAGAAATAAATTTCTCAATTATTTACACAAGTACTTCCCGGGGAGATAATTTCTGAGACAGAGGTGGTGCAGTCTCCTCACTCCGGCTGTATAGCTCTTCAGGGTGGAGACTTTACAAGTCTGAGACTAGAACACATAAAACATTGCTAGGTCCTCATCTGACACCGGCACCATTGGCCCTTCTCCGAAAGCTAGCGTAAATCTGACAAAGGCTCTCTGGCCGGTCGTGTGATTCTTCTTCGTGTTGTCCGCATCAGCAACACTCCGTACGAAGAGCCACTTGGCTCTCAGCCACTCCTTGGGCTTTGCACACTCTGCATTGCCCCTTACCCCCGTCCTTGGTTAGTTACAGACCAATTTTCTTCCATGCTTTCCCCTTTGGGGTTGCTACGGGGCAGGCCACTAGCACAACTGGCCACCTAGTGGAGCCACAGTCCTTCCTCAACCCCCTCACCCTATTTGGCGAGGTGAACACATCTGAGTCCTCGGGAATGTACTCAAGCACTACCAACAGCCCGGCATCAATAGCCGGCACAACCAGCTCTAGCCAGAACCTCTCAGTCGGCCAGAAAGGCAGGACAAACACTGCAGAAGTTGTATGGGGCGCTGCCCGCTTCTCCTTGAGGAAGTGAGTAAGAATCTCCCACAGCAAGGAAAACGGAGGGTTGCAATACACATTCAACCCCCTCCAATGCTTCAGCAAACAAGAGTCCTCCTTGGACCACCACCGAAAGCACCGGGAGTTCCCTCCCACTTCATCACAACACGCATCTACTGCGAAGGGCCCTAGTGCTCTAACCTTGTCCCACAACCAGTCCTTAATCATCCAATCATCCAGGTCTCTCGGGGCCTCCCTCCGTGACCACAGCTCAAGCAGGTCATAAAACCTTCGCATCTGACTCCTACTCAAAGCATCAGCCAAATCATTTGCCTTTGTGGAAATCCTTTTCATCACCACCCTCACGTCATGCCCGATAGTCAGCGACATAATTTCCTTCAACGATGGAATGAAAGTTGCTTTCCCCCACAGATTTCCCGTCATTAACCTGGTTGCCTCATTGTCGCTCCACATGACCACCTTACACCCTCTCAATAGGTGCCCCCACTTCTTAAGGGCCCAGAAGATTACAAACAGCTCCAAATAGTTAATGTGGCTCGAGGCCACGTCCCTGAATGGGCTAAATGGTTGCACCTTCCATTGCCTTACCTCTTCCCACTTCACCGCAAACCATCTTCCCCCGAAGAAACCACCCATTCCCCCGTCCACTGCCTCTTCCCCGGCAGCATCCACAACAAAGAAATCCCTCACCACCGGCCTACGGATCAACACCACCGCTTGACCGTTGTACACTTCCAACATCTTGGCCAACCACAACAAGTCCCGACTGAGGTCCCCGGGCATTTTGTCATAGAACCTCCTCATCCTACCCGCTCTCCCGATAAAATCATACCCGGACCTCAGAAGCATCTTTGCCCCGTACACTACCCGTGCACAAAACATTAACTGTCCCACCAATCTCTCCACCTCCTTCACTCTTACTCTCACCGTCGGCAGTACAGCCATCTCTCTACAAGCCGAGGCTACTCTCTGGACCCGGCTCTCCTCAATACTCATTGCTACAATTCCCAGCCCTAACTGGTTGGACTGCAACCTTACACCTAAGAAGACTAAGTCTTGCCTAGGCGACTCCACTTTCTCCGGGGCCACCTCAAATCCTAAATACTCTACAAGCTCGAGCAAAATCTCGAAACCCCGTTGACAATCCTCCTCCGTGTCAGCCACCAAAATAAAATCATCAAGATATACCACAATCCCCGGAAAACCTCTCTGCTGCATCATCAGTCGCACTAGCTGAGTTATGTCAGAGAACAATCCCGGGGCAGCCTTTGCCCCGAACGGGAACCTCGTGTCAATCCTCAAAACATCTCTGAACTCGCTCCCAAGGAACCTAAACAGCGGCGCAGCGATCCCGACAAACCTGTACGCACTTTTCAGATCAATTTTAGCCATGTAACTATATGGCTGCAACAGGCCAAAAGTTGTTTCCACTGACTGGAACCGTCTTTTGTCTATAACACAATTGTCGTTCACCGACAGGCCCACAGGTCTCGACAGGTCCTGAACAATTCCCTCTGTAACTTTCCCATCCACGACCCTAAGTACAATTCCTAGTGCAGACACACCGGGCACACTCTCCACATTTGTGCGCACCATCCTTCCGGCGTCCTCTTCCTCTTGTAGCTTCAACGCTACCTTCTCCTTGTGCTCCGGTGGCACATACTTCTCCACCCGAAAGAACTCATCCGGCTCAGCCTGCTGCCACGAGAAGCCCTTGGCTACTCCCCGAACCACCGCATCCGCGCCCGGCAGCCCCCAAGCTGCCTGCGCCCATCTGTCTGCCCGCTCCGTCAGTGGCGACACCATCGCGCCCACTGCCTCCACATCCTGCATATACTGTCGGTGTTCCGCCTCCGGCACTCCGTACGAAGCCAAAGACACCCCCACCGCGGTGAACATAGCCATAAACCTCGCCGACCACATCCTTTCCGGCTTACGCGCCTTCCCCGTCCGCGCCGTCTTACCTTTCCCACCTGCCGGTTCCCGCGATACAGGCGGGACCGGCTCTTGCACCTCCTCCAATTCCTCCTGTTCCACTGCTAGTCACTTGTCGCACTCCGCGGACCCGTGCGCTGCCGACTTACACTTTCGGCAAGCGTGGATAAATCCGCAGGCCTTACCTTTCTTGCAACCCCGCGCGAGTTGGAAGAAGTCACAAACACCGTCTTTCCGGTCAGTTTTCGCTTTCGCCCCTTTCTCACGGTGGTCGCGAACACCCCTCGCCCCTCGGCTGCCTTTGTCGTCAAGCAGACGCCGGCTCGCCTCACCAAGAGTTTCCAGGAACGAATATTGAAACCGGAAACCCAATTGTATTGGGTCCCACGACTTCAACCTCCCCGCAATTATGTCATCCCGAACCTGAGTGTCAAAATCGTACAAGTCTGCCCACGCATACCTGTTGTCAAGACTCACGATCCACGAAATATAGTTCAAAAAGTGCTCCCTTTCAGTTTCGTCCTCAAACCTTGCAACCATTTTCATGTTTTGCGCCAGAAATTGATCTTTCGGCAGACGCGGAACTGCCATGGACTTCATCTATCCTGAGATTGGGTCTGCGACAATCTGTTTCCTCAGTTTCACGCAAGGCATCTCACGTAGCGCGAGATAGGAAGCGTCACCTTTTCCCGTTGCAGGCGCGTAGCCTGACACCTTCCGCATCAAGAGCGCGTCCATCCGTCGCTTCAATTCCTCATCCCGCGCAAGATCATCCGGTGAAATACCTGCGCTTCCTTTACCTTTCTTGTTCACCGGTGGAACCGTCGCAACCTCTTCCCCCTCCTCAAACACTTTGTCGTCCGCCTGTTCCTCCTCTTCATTATCATCGTTGTCCTCCCGCGCCCGCTTGTCGCTGGTACGGTATTCTGACACCGACTGTTGCAGCACCTCCGGAAGCTTAAATCCCAGTTGCGCAACCAGAACCTCCACGCATTGCTCTGCTGCCTCCACCAGCGCTGCTACAAAAGCCGGTCTCTCCCTCGCCGGAGGCTTCAGGATCGCCTTTTCCGTCACTTTACCTCTCCCGTCCCGCACTGCGGGCGTAAAGCCGCCGAGCGCCAGCCCGAAGCTTAACATCTCCACCACATTCTGCACATCTGCTGCCTCAAAGAAACGTACGCACCGGTCCAACGTTGGTGCCACGGCGTCACACTTCTTGTCCACACCATTACTCATCGCAAGCATCCGCGCCACCAGTCGCAGGTCCCCGTATACCGACTTCACCTCCTCCTCCGATCTGACGTTCGTTGCTTCATCCGCTGCTGCCATTGTTGTTTTTTAGTTTAAAATTCTATGAGAACTTGTTTTAAATTTTGAACAGTTTGAATTGGTAGACTCGGAGCCCGAAGTTCTCGCAGAATGAAGTGAAGTGAATTGTCGCAGCTACTTCAAAAGCTCCGACGGTCTCCTCGTCTTCACGGGCTACGCCAAGCGACACTGAGGCTTGCATAGCCGAACATCTGTGTCGCATGCTCCGCATGGACACAGATCTCACACAACCAGTCAAAAAGCACATTTGCGTTCCGGCTCTGCCCGAACACAAATTTGACCCGACTGTCACGGTTCCCCCGTGACACCGTAGCCAATCAGACAGCAAAAAAGTCGACTTCGCGGATTCCTCACGGCTCTGCCTTGAGAAATCCCCCAGGAAAAACCCACAAAACATTCTCATGTCCTCGTCGAGCCTCGGGCTCATTTTTTGCAAGACAGAAATTTCTCCCCCGTACTTCCAAAATAATTTAGAAATAAATTTCTCAATTATTTACACGATCCCGGCATCCTTAAAGTGTGTGAGAGGGCAAACAGCGATCCCGGCATCCTTAAAGTGTGTGAGAGGGCAAACAGCGATCCCGGCATCCTTAAAGTGTGTGAGTGGGCAAACAGCGATCCCGGCATCCTTAAAGTGTGTGAGTGGGCAAACAGCGATCCCGGCATCCTTAAAGTGTGTGAGGGGGCAAACAGCGATCCCGGCATCCTTAAAGTGTGTGAGTGAAAAGAAAATCGGACACGAGCAAAGGGACTCAAAGCGCTGGTATGGAGTACTGGCCCTGGTCTTGTGGTTTTGCAGATCCTCCGAGCAGGTTGCCAAGCACAGGGGCACAGGTGAGGTGCAAATACCAGAATGGATGCCGCCAATGCACTGTTGGCGAAGGCAATAGGAGCAGCCGCCGCAGCGCCCCCCTGCGCGCAGACCTCGCAAATAGCGCCCTGCTTCAATTCAGGTTAACCCCCCTTCCCGGCATCCATAACGGTGGTGGGAAGCTTCCGCTTCTGCTCGCATTCCTTTTCCCTTCGCCCTCCTTTGCAGTCAAACCATCCCACTCTAATTCCCACGAGTAATACAACATATACTCAGGGGGGAGGTTGGGGGGGGCAAAGGCACGGACATTTGAAAAGGCAGTCCAAATTCCCGCATCCAGCAAGCACCTGTGGCAAGAGGCTGCGAGGGAGGGCAGGAGGGAGGGGGGTATGCCTGCGCAAGGAAGAAGGCATTCGTGGCGAGAGGTCCAAACGCGCAGAAGCACAGCGGCTCTCCCAGGCCCTGCGCCACAAGGGATGTCCATGTCAGCAGTGTCGCCCCACGGAGTGACTGCTACTGCTGCAACCTGGCCGGCCTGCAATTGTGCCGGTGGCCGGTGGGCAGCCGTGGTTGGCAGCATGGAAGAAGCCAGTGTTGCAAGAATGCAGAAAAGGAAGTGAGCATGGCTTAAGCAACTGAACTGACGTGGCATGTGCCATCCAGAACCAGCGCTTTACAATACGTGCTACTGGGAAAATGGTTCTTCGAGCCACCTCCCACGACAGGGGGCGATATTGTCAAGAGTGAAACTATGCGGGCCTCGCGTAACAAGCAACACACCTCCGGCCTCGCGTGACATGAGACACACCTCCGGCCTCGCGTGACATGCGACACACCTCCGGCCTCGCGTGACATGCGACACACCTCCGGCCTCGCGTGACATGCGGCACACCTCCGGCCTCGCGTGACATGCGACACACCTCCGGCCTCGCGTGACCTCACACCTCCGGCCTCGCGTGACATAGACACACCTCCGGCCTCGCGTGACATGCGACACACCTCCGGCCTCGCGTGACATGCGACACACCTCCGGCCTTGCGTGACATGAGACACACCTCCGGCGGGAACAGGAGACAGAGAGCACCTTGTAGCTAAGACGGAAGGGCGGGCCCTGGTAAATCTGGTAGCACACAGTCACCACAATGTATCCGGTCTCTTCAGTCCGCATTCATTCCCGCAGCTGCTCATAAGATAGCGAAGAATGGTTTTGAGAGCTAGCACGAGAGCTACCGTTTCGTTATAGATAATACAGTAAACCATAGCTCCGCAACACAGCTATGCAGAGTGCTGAGGGTGTCACTTTCAGGCAAAAGGACAACAGCCGTCAGCAACGTCAGGGGTTTGACCACTGAGATCCGCACTCTTGTCAGGCAAGCCCGAGGAGAGCGACGGTCGTGAACATACGTGCCCGATCGCGATTGCTGCAGCAAGCATCCACGCTACGCGAACATCCCCTGCGACAAATTGACAAGTCAGCAGTACACAGCTTCTAAGTAGTTCCTATACTACAAGTGCTCTTGGTGTATCTAAATATGAATTGCAAAAACAGTGTGGTTCACAGGTAGGGCTGTCTGACTGTGGAACAAAGAATTCAAACTGTGTTTGTTGCTTTACCGTCATTCGCCGCGCCGAGTCCTCCGCACGCTTCGAGGCAAGTCTGGTTCTAGGAAGCTTCCACAGCGACTCGTAGCAAGGGTGCAAAACGGGGTCAGAAAGATCTACGAAAGGCCGAGACAGCTGTTACAAAGCGATGATAGTGATGCGTGGTGAGGACCCTTACGAGCGATAGCACGCGCCACTCCTTACTAAGCCCACTAGACTTGACTGGAATTGGATACCGCAAGACGTGGCGTGCCGAGGCGGAGGCCACTTGAGTGAGCTAACGTAGTTTTTCAGACGTTGGCGTTGCACGGCTGTACGCTCCTGCAGGACTTCGAGGGGGGGGGGGGGGACCAGGTGAAGAGGGCGCTATAAAGAGTGCTCACCCGCGGCCTTCCCTGCATACGCGAGCAAGGCGACGCCACCGAGTAGGAAGGCGTGGGCGATCTTGAGAACGCCCTCTTTGCTGGATGGGCCCACCAGGTTGTGAGTGCCGCGAGTTGGACATGAGAGGACGCGGCGGGCTCACACGTGACACTACCTCGCAAACCCTAAAGTAAAGCAGCGCCACGAGCTGCCACCGCCTATACTCAGGTCAGGCGAGGTTCTGCCGCGACGGTGGCAATCCTTTCGGAAACCAGCAGATCGTGCTGAGCCGAAGATTCGAAAGAGGGCGCGTGAGGCGGAGGAGTCAGTGTGCGCAACCATCCGCACGTTGCAACGGAGGCGACGATTGCAACAAGGAGCGCAGTACGGACGACGCAGCAGGAGGCGTGCTCGACGACAGCCGCGAACTTGTGCCACTGAACAACTTCTCAGCAGACATGGGCTACACTTGGCGCTCGAGAAGGACGCAGCAGCGGTATTAGCACGGCACGCTGCACGCTTGTCTCTGACGACTAAAGGGGCGTAGTGTTTTCAAGACATACTTGCCACCTGTCAGGTTCACCACAGACTCCTTCTTCTCGAGATCCACCGAAGTTTCCGCATCCCAGCCGTCGTTACTGCAAATGCTCCCCGCAGCGCCGTTTTCAAAGCCTTCAAAACGTACGCTGCCACATATAGCCACAGACTCTAGCACTTGGACCGCAAAAACACATAGGCATGAGCAAGCGCGTTTCTGGGGCGACGGGCACCTCAAATTCAACCAGGCGATCACCATCATACCGCCCAGGGCGAAGCAGCCGAAGGAACCGCCGGCAAAATATCCGGTCTCTAGAAACGCGGCAGCTGCGCCAGTCTGCACAAACAATACGCTCGCTATTTCATGAAAGCCTTAAGCTTCGAAGCAGCAGGGCGGGGCACAACGCAAACCCCTGTAATCGGCAAGAAGGAAATTCTGGTGAAATCAGTGACAAGCAACTCTGTCCGGGATCGAATAGAAAACTACCGGTGTACTTCCAGTAGCAAAAACAGTAAAAATGGATAAAAACAACAATGTAGACACAGAATTTGCTCGAAGGGCTCGTACGAAAAGTGGGATCAAGGCGACGGTGAAGATCGGAAGCTTGATGGCTTTCCACCACAGGGCCCGCGAGTCATCCTCCGCGGAACTGGTCTCCACGTTGCCAGCAGCGCAATGCGGGTGCTTATTTTCTGAGCGTTTTGCAAGAGGTCTGTGCATAGCAGCAAAACAGGACGTCAATGTCGAGTGCCAATGTATGGCGAGATGCGGAAGCAGTGCGCGAAAGCGGAGGGCGTTCAACCTGCGAGAGCCCCCGCGAGTTATCAATTCAAGACTGCTGGAGCGCGCACTAGCCTCCGTTGTGGACTTGAGGTTCCGTATATATCTCGGAAGAACAACTTTGCGCACAGTCGGTTTCCTCCGTTGGCTATTGTACTTGCAACATGTGGCAGGGCACCCCAAACTGCTGCTCGGCTGTGCCGCCCGAAAGGGTTTAACAGCCACCATCTTGATTTTTGCCGACATAACTTAATCTAGCAGCATTTTATGCATTGAACATTCTGTCCGTACCAATTCTAAAACTTCTATGGGGCGGGGTGGGGAGGGAACACCATCCTTCCTACCTGACGCTTTTTGGCAGGGCCCTTACCATGTGCACCCACTATCGGGAAAGCCAATCAGAACATGTCAGCTCAAAGATGCCATTGCAATACGACTTTTGTAATTGCACAAATGGCAAAACACCATTGGTTGTCGATGACGAGCGAGCGACAATGTGAGTATAAATACAGTTGTTTTTGTATAATTATAGAGATGCGCCCTCGCTGGATAGGGCTTCAGCAAATCACGAAATAGAATTATACAGCGTGACATAAATGGTACATGTATGATGGGCATCCCAGCACGGTATAATAAGATAATATGTGAGTATAAATACAGTGGTGGGTAGACTTGATTTCAAAATTTTGAAAATTGTTGAGACTCAAAATTATGATTAAAAAATTTGCAAAATTTTTGACCCCCCCAAATACCAATATTTTGAGTTTATTTTGCGGTTCTTGAAAGTTCAGGGTTTTAGGCCTTTGGCGAACATCCAGATGCTTGGAGTCTCCAGCGTCCAGACTCCAGAGAAGCTTCCCGTCGTTTACGGCTTACCTAAATTCCAGGACGCCAGCCGCCTTCGAGCGAGGCGCCGGTCGCCACATCTTCGAGGACATTCATGTCGTTAAGAGATCGTCACGGGCAAGCCGATTTCCCCCCCACTGTATGGGGGCCTGCTTCTCCTTGCTTCAACCCTCATTGTGTGTGGCACGATGTGTCACCCGTGACCGTGTCCCCGTCACGTTAGCCTTCTCTAGTTAGACAGTCCGTATGTCTGCCTTCCCAATTTTTGCTATTCCGTTTCCGAGCACCCGGCACTGTGTTTTCTGTGACTTTATCGTGTATATATATCCATTGTATATATACCCTCATTTCACTCTTTCTGTCAGATCGAACCCTCTTACCTTGCATGAAGACCAGTAGAGATATCGTATGCCTCTTACATGGGTTCGCGATGCCTTGAATTTGGAGCCTGGACAACAACGTTTGAACGCATTTGGGCACAGTACGAATATTATAACTTTGAAGATCGTTATCTATCAGATTGTGTGAATTTTAGCATGTTAATGTACATATAACAGAAGTATGTATGTTAAGGCACATGTTGTATGAAGTTTATTATCTGTAAATGGATTGTAGAAGATAAAGACAATTTGGTTAAATTAGAAATAATCTGCAATCTTTTAATCGTTGACAGACGGGCCGATATAATATGTATATCAGAAACCAAGGTGAATACTGAAAACCTTGCATTAATTAAAACCCTAATGACACAAAAAGGAATTCAATTTTTTACTGATTCTTGCATGTCGTGGCAAAGACACCCGATGCCACGTATGAAGAAATCAGGACCACATTCCTCAGGCAGCTCGGAAACCCCCATAAGCAGCCAGTTGCCAAAAAACATTTGATGGCACTGCAGCAGGGTAACCAAACATTCTCAGAATACCACTGTCACGGTTCGCTATGCGAACAGTATGTGTGACGTTGTTGTTATTGAACGGTAACAGCAAAACGCAATAGTCTGGTGGATTATGAGTGCAGCAGTCTGTGACCAGAAGTGCTTGCTTGAGCCCAATGCTCCTCATATACTCCAGTGCTCTCACGCATCTCATGCGTTACCACCATCGGGTTGTGAACCCGAGAGCATTGGGTGAACTTCCCGCATCGGTTGGTCGATATAGCCATTGATGCTCGCATGCTGTTCAGTGCATGCTAGAAGCGAAGACGCGTCTTATCAGGACCCTTCGGTTCTTCAAGAACTTGTCTTGCTTCGCCATCTCGATGCCATATACTTGGCCTCTCGATGACAGATGTCACTCACCTTAGGTGGATGACAGACATTATGACTGTACATGTCATAGTCGACCGTACTGACAATACTCGACGATTGTATGGCATTATGCCATATGACATGACATGACATGGTATGACAGGTATGACACGTATGACACGTATGCCATCGGTCATATCCTTGACATAATCCATGCCAACTGCATTTGACTACCACCCTCGGAATTTTCAAAACGTATTTTTTTGAACTTTCAAAATCTGTCAAAATGGTGCCTCATATTATCTAATTTTTCACCAATGGTACATCATGACTATACCAGCGTGGATGCGATCATATCAACCCAACGTGGATGTTCCGATGATATTTGGGCGATAGGCCTGGTTGGAATGCGTATATTGGTTGTTTTTAAATATCATTTCACCCGTACATTTTGCGAGCATTTTGGTGCGAGCATTTTGGTGATGACATGTAGTCCGATGTACACAACGAAATGCTCGCTTGTGGAAGCATAACTGACGCCCTTGGTGTATGTGACACATTAAAAGTTCAACTATATACACATTGTGAATTTCTGGAAGCTTTGCATAATCCAAACATCGAATCATGCGACGGGAATTGATGGTCTAAGATGGCCAAGCAACCATTTCCGAAGTGTGAAATTCGTATATTTGGGAATTCGCTTGGGGTTCAGCATGCGCCATGTTGCAATGGAACGGAAAGGGCGTCTAGTGACCAAACTATCCCACAAAGTTTGCATATTTGGTCATAAACTCAAGATATATCACCATGAGCACCACTAAGAGGCCCCCATGCGGCATCCAAAATGCTATAAGGTGGTGGTCCTTGTGGAAGGACCACCGCTTTTACGACGACTTTTGCAAAAACATATCCTCGAAGCCTGCCATCTAAGAATGCAACTATGACCACCTATGGGTGGGGGGTGGGGAGTGAAACTTCCTGAATGCTTATTAGATGTTGATTGCTTACGAAAGGTACGCTAAAGCCGGACGCCGCATGTTGAGTTTGTGACGTGCATGTATGTCGGCTTGTTCCTTTTTCGAATGCACGTCGCGTGTCGTAGATGGTGATAATCAAGGTGGCCGCTGACATGGTGACGTAGCATAACCTGATTGGTAACATTAAATATCGAGGTCGTTGTTGACCAATCCCAAATGCGATGCGCGCGCGGGAAGGGGGGGGAGGTTCACTGCATGGCATGCAGTCGCCGTTTCGTCGTCCCGCATTGCTATTTATATTTTGGGATGCATTTTTTGTCGAGTTTGAGTCGAGTTTGAGTCGAGTTTGAGTCGAGTTCTAGTCGAGTTTGTGTCGAGTTTGAGTTAAGTTCGGGTTCGAGTTCGAGTTCGAGTTCGGGTTCGAGATCGAGATCGAGATCGAGTTCGAGTTCGAGATCGAGTTCGAGTTTGTTTCGTGTCGTGTCGTTTAAGGATGAGGGTTCGGCTCTCTCATATGAAAGCCACACACAACCTGCAAAGGTTGTCTTATTAAAAAGTATTTATTTATTTATTATGTCGTTTGAGGTCGGAAAGACCCCCACCGGAGGTGGAGGGAGGGACATTGGTTCCAAAACACAAAGAGCAGGGGTCTCGCGTGGTATGCCAGGTGGAGCGAGTTTCAATCTCGATCGCAATCTCGGTATACCGTATATGGGACTCGTAATCTCGGTCACGATCCGCTTAGTCTCAGGAAGGCGCGGGGGTCGCGCTGCCGGGCTCGCTCGCAACTTGTGCTGATGAGTTCGAGGTTTGAGTTTATGTCGTGCTGACTTACCTACGTAGGCCGGCAGGGGCCCCACCGGAGATGGGGATTTGCATTGATAAACCAAAAACATAAAGAGCGAGGGTAGATGTTAGGGTTTGAAATCGGTGCGGGGATTTTCACTGTACGAGCCGGGTCAAATCATATATCGTCATAGGGCGAAAATGCTCCACGACGGGCTTTGAACCCGTGACGTTCGCTTCTCTAGTGCGACGCTCTAACCAACTGAGCTACGCGGAGGATGATGATCCTTTCGCGCATTTCAGTGGTACTCGTACAGATCGGACTGTTACAGATCGATGATCGACTATGCGTGTGACATCGACGACGACGTACCAACATCGCGACTGCGGGCGTCTGTCATCTTTCGATCCGTAACATATCTCCCCTCTTTAAAGTGTCGTGACCTCACGACATTCGTGTCGAGTTACTTTTCAGAGGACCGACCTCAGATGTGATGACGTGGCAGCCAACCTTGTCCGCTCGTACCGGGGGTTGTGTGGAATGTGTCCACGTCATCAGCGCGGGGCACATCGTGCCCATGCATACGCGATCGTAGCGCAGGTCACATCACCGTGCCCGAGCATACGCGATCTTAGCGTAGGTCACATCGGGTGCCTTATGCCGTTACATCTGAGGCGGTTTCCGGACCGTCGCTTCGATACCAATGTTAGGGTTTGAAATCGGTGCGGGGATTTTCACTGTACGAGCCGGGTCAAATCATATATCGTCATAGGGCGAAAATGCTCCACGACGGGATTTGAACCCGTGACGTTCGCTTCTCTAGTGCGACGCTCTAACCAACTGAGCTACGCGGAGGATGATGATCCTTTCGCGCATTTCAGTGGTACTCGTACAGATCGGACTGTTACAGATCGATGATCGACTATGCGTGTGACATCGACGACGACGTACCAACATCGCGACTGCGGGCGTCTGTCATCTTTCGATCCGTGTGTAGAGCGGGTTGGACATTTTCATATTTATAATATGAATAAAATTGCGGTCGTCGCATAAGGCCGTCCGAAGCGCATTGTCCTATCTGCGTCAACCCCCCTCCCTTTCGACGAAATATATTCAACTCGTAGCCATACCTAAGCCTCCCCCGATGTGATAGCAACTCGTAGCACCTTTCTTAAGTATAGCGTTACTCCTTAAGTATGGCTATGATCTTTTGCTACGAGATTCTCTCTCTCCCCCATGCGGTCAAAGTTATGTGACAGAGATAGGACAATGCAGTTCGGACTAATATATATACCCACCGCATTATGACATAATAACATCCGACCTGTCCTGCATTGATAATGCGATTTTGTTCATAATTATGGAGTCGCATTCTTTCTGGGTAAGATGCGTTAGCAAATCCTGAAATAAAGATCTCAAGTGTAACTCTGTAACATGAACAGTGCATGCTTGAATGTTATTGGCAATTATAGAAATGCATTCTTCCTGGGCAAGATGTTAGCAAATCGTGAAATTAAAATGTATCAGCGTAACGTGAAAGATGCATGCATGATTGACATCCCAGATGTGGTATATTAATATACGGCATATACCGGACCAAACGGCATGCTTGATTGGCATCCCAGTTGGTATACAGCAAAATATTCGCATGCGAAAGGTGATGCGTTGATACAGTAATCACCCAGTGTTAAGAAAACCGGAGATTTGGGGCCAGCCAACAATTTTCACCAAATCTGGTACCCCCCCCCCGCCAGCGCCAGCGTCCTATGAAAATCGCTAAGAATAGTGGCTCATTTTGTTTCAATCAGCCAGCAATTTTCTTAGATTTTCAGTGATAGACCCGTGAAAATGCGACATTTTAAAAAGAAATCCGCCTGCGGCGCACCAATAAGAATGCTGCGCCAGCGCCCATATTTCGTATCACCCCCACATTTCATAGCTCAAAAAAGCCACCAGAACATTCGCCAACTCGCACCCCCCAAAGAAAGATGGCTACTTTTTATTGGCGGGTTTCTTATTACTGAGTGATTACTGTAATGCCATCTGGAACTGCTCAACTGTATTGACTGCGCTGCTATAAGTCCACGCGCTTGTTCATAACGAATATTGCCCCAAGTTGTCGAAATGCACACAATCGTACGTTGATTCCATTGCGCCCAGTGCTCACATACAAACCACCAAGCTCACAATACTGTTACCCGTGACCGAAGCCTGCATCGATCAGTAGGCGCGCATTGATTGTCGTTGGGTGAAACGCGCGAGTGGCATGCATCGTCCCACTGCGACTTCCGTCGTCATCATTGCGTATGCGGTGGCGATGTACACAGCGGGAACTTTCATCTTAAACTGCGATGCACACAGTTTGCGCTCCCTGGGTGCACGGCCACACCAAAATCGATCAGCAGCGACAATTCGTGATGCGGGGGTCGACGATAATGCATTGGGGATAAAGGACTTTCACGAATCTCTATCGCATGCGATATATCGCCTGATATATGCATTTGGCGCCGTCGATGGCAAGAATGCCACATCAATGAAGAGGCTTCGCACACGTTTAGTCCAGCCCTTGAATTCGTCCCAGAGGTTTTCTGGCAATGACACTAGTCAAACCCAATCCTTCTGCAGCGTGCTTGCTTGGTGCCCACCCTTCGGTGTCTCGCAGTGCGAAATGAGCTACCTTCAACGACGGCGTATGCATGATGTGCTGTCTGCGGCGCTATCTCCAGGGGGGTACCAGACGGTATTGGCCGTGATGAACAGACAGCGGATTATCAGTGAGCTTGAAGATCCTAGCCTCGCGAACGCATCCTTGGTAAGGAAGATCCGCGACGCGTTACAGAGCCGGAACCTTACCTACCCACCTGTTCCAACCAGCACAGTGTTTGAGATCGCCGAATGGCTGGCGCTAGATGTGCGTAGCGGGACTGACCCCTTTTTAAACAACACGTACACGATCCTCGCCGGCGCGATCCCCTCTTTCACCACGCTTTCCGAGATATCGCAGATGGACACTGTCGAGGTGCTTCGACAGGCGACGGTAGATTGGTTTCGGAAACCCCGTGGGATAAAAAAGCGTCGGGAAGAATTTTGTGACTATAGCATCGCCATATTCGTCGACGATTACTTGTTGGATGCCAATCCCGCAAACCACAACATGGATGGAAGTGGATATCGCAACCGCTCCTTCGCTTTGCGCTTCGAGGGACATCACCTGTCCGTAAACGTTGCCGTGAGCGTGGATCGCGGCAGTCCGAGCGTAGTGGCCCACAGCACCCCGTTGTTCATAGGAGCTTTTCCCATGGTAGTGCTGCCCGCGCCCAACCTGCCACCCGGCAGCAATGTGTGGCAAATTCAAACTGCATGGACGCAGGGACAAAGTCTTGGATTGCAACTTTCACGAGATTTGCGGCAATTTTGGTTATCGCTTCCGGAGGCCATCGTGGAGGCGTCTTACATGAACGCGGCATACTTTCCTCAAAACCCGCCACTGATCATGCTGACACCGACCACGTTCCAAAGCATAGCCGGTCCGTGCTTCAGTAGAGTGCCCATCCGCGATGCAAGCCTGCATATAGAGTATGTAGGGCCTTGATACGTCCGTATATAAACACACGCACAAATACCACGGAATATGTAGGGTCTATATCGCATGTAGGCATCATCCAGAACATGTCAAGGTATCGCTTACGCGAAAGTGATTTGAGCCAAAACTTATAACTCGTCATTTTGGCCCGTTGACTGAGTATGGAAAGCTTGGAAGTCAATTACCCAAAGTTTCAACCGTAGGATATTCAAAATACAACATCATGAATGAAGATATCTGGCCGATGAACGTTTCATCCGCCGTGCACTTAGTTCACAATGCACAGTCAGCGGACCAAAATAATGAGTTACAAGGTTTGTCTCAAATCACCTTCGCGTAAGCAATGCCTTGATGTAAGAGCGACTTTATCATACATCGAAGCATGTATGCATGAACATCTACGCACTTGCACATCATATGGGCAGGCACCAACCCGCCCACCCACGCCATACTCACGCGCCCACGCACCCACACACACCCACACACCCCACACACACACACCCACACACTCCCACACTCCCACACACTCCCACACACACCCACACTCCCCACACTCCCACACCCCCCCACACACTCACACACACACATCCACACGTCCACACGTGCGCACTGCCGATTAGGGTACTTGCAGTGAAATGCATATCTGCATTACTGCATATATTCGGACCGAGTGCCGGCAAGACTGTTATTTTGCATCATCAGTAGCCAAATATAGTACACATTTGTTGCTTTCGATCAACACTTTACTATTCACACAGAAAAACTTGCATACCGGTGAGCAAGCAGACATTATCAGTATAGACCCATCCATGCTGCCCGAACATTGATGCACTTATGTGACAACAGCACAACGATGATAGAATGATGATATTTTTTACAGTATTAATTAATACAAATACAAATCACCCATTTCCGCCAGATCGTTGATTGCATGCACGTAGGTAGTAGGGGCAACCTATTGGGCCATCCGCAAGCAACGTACTGTTTCGCAAAATTATCATAAGCCCGAATGTAGCAGATATTGATGTTGTCGATGCAAACTGTGTGCATCATTTCTGTTTGTCGACTTGTGACTGAGCAACATTTTTGCTTGACATGCATGCAGGTTTTGACCAAGCTGTGAATTTCAGCTCGATATCGCGCGCTTTGCAAAGCTTGCCACATTCCGAAGTGCCCGTCCAATCGCTGAGTGCAGATACGAGGTGATGATGGCTGATTTTATCCATGCTATCTTCATGTCAATATTGCATGCAGTTGTATAATGTTACACGTGCATCATCCAAGGTTGCCACGGAATTGATGAAACCACAAACCATGCAGTGCCACGATGAGCGCACACAATGGACAATCCATATGAGCACTAAAAAACATATACATTCATGGATCATTTGTATGGAAGTACACACACACAGGCATATATTTTTAATTACACTCGGGCTCACCACAAAGCGACTGGCAGGCACCAAGCAGCATAGGCATCTGATATTACACGGACCGCGACTTACATGTACACCGGGTGATTTCACCGTCACATACATACGCGACGCTTTACCTGGCGCAGGCGGGGCATACAAGGCTGCACTGACGATTTATTTACGGACGCGAAGTTGTATAGCACTGAGAGTACATACATAATTATATTTTATATACATCCTGTTGCGCCGCGCACGGGAACACAACGCGCAAAACAGGGGCACCCACAGAAATGGGCCCTGGAGACTTCAGGACGGTATTAGCCACTGCGGGGAAATGATTTCATATCAACTCAATGCATATAGCAAGAAAGTGACCTGGTCAGTTCAACAAATGTGACAAGTGGGCCCACCTTGAGTTGCCTTGGAGTTATACACGTTTATGGCATACAAGACGTACACCACGTCCCTAAGTACTCGGATGATATTATATAGTATATTGCAGCTTTGTTCAGAATTTGAAACTCTGTTCAGCATTTGGAACTCTGAAGGTAAGCTCACGCAACTCTTTGAGAACAAGAATGAACAAGCCACCACACACTCGAAGCTTTTTAGACAACCTTAGATAACAAAAGGTTTGTGCTAATCTTGAAATAAATAAGCCACATCATCACAAATGAAATGTTGATATCCAAATCCAATAATTGTCAACAATCATACATTGATAAATTCAAAGAATGAAACATGAAGAAAAAGATCATGACACATACATACCAATTAAACAACAACCCTGGCTTACCACATCGCACCTACCGCGTGTGCCAAACACAGAGGCATCCGATAGTATACACAGACCGCGACTTAATACGCGACGCTTCTTCCAGCGCGATCGGGGCATACAAGGCTGCATTGCCAATTCGCGACAGTCGATAGATATTTCATAAATGGTTGTGACGAATTCACTGTACAATTCAGGTCACATAAGACGAATGTCAATCAATAAGTAATCAGTGTCAACCAATAAAATGTGATGAAATCCAAATTTGAAAAGCACAAGAATATTAATGTTGGTAAAGGTTTGCGTTTGGAAAACCCCAAAATTATGACAGCAATTTCGATATATTATCGGATATATTGCGTCAAAATATGCGTATAGCCTGTCAAATTGTTGGGCCAATCGATGCCTAAGGGATGATTGATTTAGCTAGCACGTAATATTCGATACGACGTGTACAGCCATGGCGTATGAGCTATATATTCTTCCATCAATGCATACAACCCAGTATCATCCGCGTGTGTAAACGAGCCAGCTGCATCCAAAGCTCAGCTCAGGACAGCACGGACACAATACACCTATCGTACACAAAGTCACGACTTGTTTGTAAGAATTGTGGTCAGTGCGACTGTTGCTAGAATATTGCAAATAGTGCATATACGCACGCGCAGTGAACGGTCCGTTCCTGATAACCACGCACAAGTTCGGCTTTGAGACGTTTATATTTTCCAAGGGTACGCGTTATCGAGCCAGCTGCCTACATGCATGTGTTCGTAACGCAGCATGCATTGTCACGCGTGTACGGATAATCACGTGGTGCATGTAGTATGTGTGTTTCACGCTGTGAATCGCTTCGTGTGTAGCCTTGTTTGCCCCGTCACGCTGGGACACGCGTCGTGATTATCACGGTCTGATTTGACAATCGGATGCCTCTGTTGCTTGGCACATATCGCACAATGCGTGGTGGTAAGCCAGAGTGAATACTATATATTGATTTAGCTAGCACGTGTATGCAACCGATGCCACTTATAAGTGACAAAACAAGAAAGTACCCAAAAAGGGCCAAAATATTTACACCAGTTTAGGGGTTAAAAAAGCCCTCCAAATAACACCCGCCCCAAAACAAATATAGATAGACGGTGGCGGGTGGTTGGGGGCATCAAAATTATATGGAGTGTGTAAGCAATCATGTTATAGGGACAAACGTGTAACGCAATGCGTACAATATTCAATGATATTCCACCCTCACCGTTCAGAAATGCCAACCTAGATTAACATACAAATGACTAATAAAACAAGGACAAAGAGGCCTAATAAGTTGTCATCAATTATGGAAAACACTATCCTTCATTCGAGAGACTTGATCCGCGTGCCTTCAAAACTCTAATATTTCTATATTGTTTGCGAGCACGAGTAAATTAACGCTCACATCGCCGTCGTGTCACACGTGTGAGCGTGAATTTACTCGCGCTCGCAAACGATATAGAAATATCAGATTTTGAAGGCACGTGGATTACGTCTTTCAAATGAAGGAAAGAGTTTTCCATAATTGATGACAGATATCCAATCCAAGTATTCATTTTTGTCTATTACCCAGAGTTGGCTCCAGCCAACTTAATTCGGCTTTAAGTTGGCTACACCCAACTTAACTTTTGGTGGGATTATTGAGAGTTGTGGTTACCGGATTCTAGATTTCATTAGCTCAAAATGACGGGAACGACGTCCTCTTTTACACAGGCATCTACACTAAGTATTGAGCGAACCCAATTTATCCATGAGCAATTTGGGAGAATGTGTGAGGGGGTAGAGAATTTAGTGGGGAAGTCCGAGGGATTTTGATTTCCGTTCTACCCATGCTACTTCAACCGGGATTTTGAGGGTCAAGATGACCTCGGATGAAGCTTTTGACGAGACACTACGGAAAGAGCAACTCAAAAACTTGACAATTGGGTCTCCGAATTCTCAAAGGACCTTCGAGGAAGACACCATGGGTTATAACCCTTAAGTTATGTGCACCCAACTTAAGATATTTCAATAGAAATCGTGCTTCTTCGACCGAGTTTTTAAGGGCCAAGATGACCTCGGATCGGAATTTTGACAAGTGGCTACTATCCCGAGATCCTTGTGGGAGGACCTAGAACGCTCTAGATCCTCCCACAAGGATCACTTTTTCAATAATTTATTTAGGCGCCCCACGAGCTTTCTACAAGTCAACACCAAGAAATACTTTCCACATGGGACCTATATTAAGTAGTATGGTGCGTGGTTTGACGAGAATCCATCACATATGCTCCTAGCTAATGCATTTATAGCATGCCCCAACCAAATTTTGAATTGCTGCGTTTTTAAAAGCTTCAAAACCGGGGTGCATCTTCCACAATTTTTTGCTAATCGTATATCGATCCTTTGCCACCATAGACATGGTATATCTCAAGGTATGCATGTATATTAAACATGTTTGGGTCAAAATACGACTTGGATAGTGTATATTGGACACATCACACGAACGCGGTCACGTGGGTAAGATATACACATTCCTTAAGTATGGGAGTAATTTCGCATTTTGGGCGTAAATCTTGGTCCACTTTAAGCTTTGAGGCTAGATCTTTGCCTTGCTGGTGAGCACTTCAGTACTTTAATATGACTTCAAAGTCTCCTTGGGATTTTTTGGGGATTTTTTGAACGATTAGAACTACCGCTAGAGGTTCTAGAATGCGATTTTCAGACCCTAATTATGATGGAAATATTGAATTTTGACGGTACTACACCATGTCATGCGCATATGCGGCGATTAATCCGGCTAGTATGATATTCAAGGGCTTGCAAAATTAGTTTTGGTCATACCCTCGAGGGTTAACAACATACGCACCAACCCGAGCTCGTGCAGCAAGGCCTAGAGTTGTCGGTACCCTAGATCCTTGTGGTAGGATCTAGCATTTTAATTAAAATTCTGTAAAAGCACCCACCCAAACCACAATAAGATTAAAGGTTAAACCATCGACATTTCAAGCAAAACAATGTGATAGATAATTCAAACGGGTCATAAATATTGCCCCAAAGCATATGCCGGGCCACTATATACGATATACAAGGTCGCCATGCCCATTTGCGCCAGATCCTTGTGGGAGGATCTGGATTAAGGATAGTAGCCACAAGACACTGCAGAAAGAGCAGCTCGAGAACTTGCCAACATGGGTCTCCGAATTTTCATAGGACCTTCGAGGAAGCCCCCATGACCTCCCAACCTTAGGTTATGTGCAGCCAACTTAACGCCGGGTAATAGACATTTTGAAATTAGCCATACCAATATATATGTTTGAAATTTTCATTCCTATAAGCGATATATGATGCTTAACCCCCATGCAGTCTCGTTTGGTTTGACGCTTTGTAATGCAACAATATATACTCATTATTTTAGTTGGAATAAGTAATGGCAAGGATCACAAGGGGGTCGGTTAAGCTTAATTTGGGGCCGCCAAATTAAGCCGAATTAAAATGTCGTTTTGATGGCAGATAACACCATGGGAGTTAAATTCTGAAATTGCGTATCGATCCGATGCCGTCAATATTATTAAATCTGATGTCGATTACGAATATCAATATCTCCCTTTGTTATATCAATCAACACCCGTAAGTGACGCCACCTCATGAATCAATATTCATTATTCAATAGGTCAAAATGTGATAGAATCATAATTGATGAAAAATAAAAACAATTAGATATATATATTTATCTATACAAATGACTATCGATACCTCACCTTGATCATGATTGCAAACTGTGTTGAAGCAACTGCAAAATGAGCCCGTGCAACAGCTTTTTTTAAAGTCGCATGCATGATCATATCTATCAAAGTCATGAACGCAAAACTGATTGTTTAGCTTATGCAATTGAATTAACATCAGAAGAGGATATTATACATGCTGCATAACTGCTAGCATTTTTTACATACTTTAGAGCTAGGCGGAAAGTCCATCATGTCCGCCAGATAAAAAATGAGTGGTGATGGGTTTTAGAATTGGCTAGCAGCCTGTCGTATGGGCGCTGTCATACTACAGCTAGTACTAGTACTACCAATGACCGAACTAATAATACAACATGCATAGGATATAGCTAAAACCTTTTCTGACGGATACTACCGATCGGATATCTCATTATCTATATTCATGTTAGCATGTTTCCACACACAATTATTTACCTTGGCCCGAGGTATATATTTCCTACTGGAATCTGCCAGCAGCCCTCCCGGAGCAGACTCCCCTAGGTCCGTAGTTGCTTAGGGTGTGTGTCACAGCAGTGTCACTTGTCACCAACCGTTACCGGCCGGTATAAGGTTTGAGGTTCTTTAATTATCTGTTATCTCATTGTATATTCAGTTATTTTAGACTTCACCCAAACTGCCAACCTGCTTGCTCACATATCTGGATATCCATTGTGAGGATATCCCTGTAGGTTATGGGCCCACCACGCTTCGCACTGCGCACTACTTCGTGGCCGCCGTCCTTGCGTCTGCACGTGATGGACGCCGTGTTCTGCTGGATTTGGTGAAGGGGTGTGTTCCTCTTGGTGTGCGCACTTTGCACCGGGAAGAGTACTCCGCCTTACGGTACGACTTCGGTGTGGATCCCCGCACGGCCCTTGCGGCCGAGATCCGCTTGGTCCGTGAGAACCAGACGGCTGACTGGAACCCCACTGAGGAGACTCGTCGGGCGAAGCTGTTTGAGATCAACTGGACCCCGACTTCTACGCTGGCATCATCGGCAAGTACTCCATGCCGGACGAGTTGGCGAAGATTTCTTTTGAGCAGCTATCGGCGCTTGTGATTCGGCACTGCACCCGCTGGCTTCAGGCCGGTGGGAATGCGGAGCGGGACAGAGTAGCGGAGTCCGCTACTTTGGCCGATGTCTCTGCCGATGACGACACGAAGGCCGTGCTCAAGCTGATGTTGGAGAAGATCGAAGTCCTCGAGGACTTCATCCGCACGCAAAAGGGCGGGGCGGGCGGCAGCGATACGCGCTCCGAAGAATGCACGTGGTGGCCTCAACGGCTGCTGCTCTGGCCTTCCTTGTGCTGACGCACACCAGGTAGGCTTTGCCATCGAGAACAAGAAGGCCCTGCCTCTCTGTGACAGGTGCGCGAAGGCCAAGCAGGTTGTGCCGTCTACCACGCATGATGGGATTGCCCGTTGGTGGGCGCTGGGCAGTGGGGCTCGGTGGCCTATTGCCGGCCGTTGGATGTGTCGGACGCGGACGCACTACATTCGCTCGCTCTATGCCAAGTGTACCAGGAGGGTGCGGACGCTGGTGGGGATGTGTTCGCAGCGATGGTGGAGATGCACGGCGCGCCGGGCGGTGCTTCGGGATGGTGGCGACACCGAGGCGTTCGACGTCTCGGCCTACAGCTTTACCGTGGGCGGAGCGGTGGAAGAGCTGCCCGACGATGGCATGGCTGCGGAGCTGGCAGGCATTGTCGAAAGGCTCGGCGGCATGGCGGCCTCAGCGGGCCTTTCCCTCCAGCACTTCGACGTCGAGGACGTGGAGATGCCGCCCGCCTCTGGTGGCGCGCCTTCGTTTCATGCGGTGAGCGACTTTTTCGCACTTGCACCTGCTTCGGGCGGTGAGCTCACAATTGGTGGTGTGGACGAGACGCATGCGGGCATGGTGACCGACGAGGAGGAGGACCTGTGGTATTATTGCCCTCACACGGGTAAGAAGGAGCGCGCCGTGCGGTGTGCGGGTGGCGGGTACTACTTCATGGACTCGCACACCGGCGCGCAGCAACATGTTGCACGTGATGCCGTCACTGGTGAGTTCTCCGTCGGCGTCGAGGACTTCATCAACAACGGGGTGAACTTCGGTGCTTTCGCTGTTCCCTCTGACTCGTCTGATGGCGTGCATGGCGAGAGCGGCAGCGCGGCTGTGCCTGCGGTGCGGGCGGCGACTACATCGAGCGCGATGGTTGGACGCGGTGTGCCGCCATGTGATGACTTGGGCTATGTTGTCCGAATTGCGAAAGAACAAACTAGACAGGGTTTTGTTCGCCAGTATTCTATGCGCTGCTATTTCGAGACAGTCGACGCGGTGTTGTGTATTGAAGAGAATGGGCTCGAAAGAGGTACCTCTCACGTTGCTGTGAATGAAAAGACCTTGTGTGCTTTTGGAGATTACAGTTGGAATTGGGGGTGGCAATTGATTGGAGCATGGCACGCCGGGCGGACCGAGGGGAGTATTTACGCACAGAGGAATTTGAAGTTATGTTTACCTTGCGACACGATTGGCTTTGCTGGTTGATGTTTACTTTGCTTGACGATGCTTTGAGGCCGCGCAGGCCCTTGTTTGCTGGGGGGTAGTAGTTAGGGTTGCCACTCGCGTGGGCGGTGTCGCGCGTTCGTTCTTTCGACTGTCTAGATGACGTGACGAACGTCGTCACGTCGTCTTTTTTCGTCGTTTTTTTCGTCGTCGTTTTTACTATGGCTGGTGGGACGACGACGATGCTGGTGCTTGGGAGACTTGGGGTCGACGACTGGCTTTGGTGGTATGGAGTGGTGCGTCGAGGGTGTCAAGGTCACGAGCGCCGTCCACCTCTGCAATCTCGGGAGCAAGCCGGTGGTGAAGCACGGTGTGCTACTGAAATTACTGAGGTGTTGTTATTCCACCTGCAGGTAATTAATTCGTGGCGTTTACCTACTTGTAATTTTTTGTTGGTCTATATTTTCCGCTTCACCGCTGGCAATTCCCGGCTTCCCTTGACGTGACGGCTGGCGTCAACGAGATGAGCGGCGGCGAGGTGACGAAGAATATGGAGCTAAAAGAGGAAGTAAGTATGCTACATTTGTCTGGAAATTTCTCGAGTTTGACTGAGGCGATGTTGTGGAGCCGGCAGTTTTCAAGGAGGTTGAGTTGGGAGATGCGAAAGCACGCACGATCGACGACGTTCCACGGAGGCGGCAGGCACACAGGAGGTTCATAGTTAGATCATATGACCTGTGCCGTGAATTGTGGTTGATAGCACGTTAAAACTACTATTCACTAGTATGAATTGAAGTAAGCTAGGATTGTGAAGATCTCTGCTATGTGATGACTTGGGCTATGTTGTCCGTATTGCGAAAGAACAAACTAGACAAGGCTCGTGCCTCGGCACGTGTCGTTACAGGCTGTGTTGGCTTTGTTTTCCTTTTGCATGCTCGGCGTGGGTGCGGCAGTGTGCATGGGAGCGGCACCGCGCACTTGAATTGAGAGCGACAACTTCAACATACCGACGGGCGTGGTCATCAGCAATGGCCGTGTATGCCTCTACCCAGCTATCGACACACTGCCCCCCGACACCCTGCAAGCCGTACTGCAGGTGTTCCACGAGACTGGTGAGCTGGACACTTCTTCCGGTGGTGGGGCATTTACATCGGACGACACTTGATTTCTCCCGGGGTTCCGCGCATGATGGAGCAACGGCTTGATGTCTTTCGCGAATGATTTTCGTCATGGGCTCCGACTAGTTATTCAATCTATTTGTTGTTGTTGACGTGTTTGAATCCATGAATCTGGTGTTTTCCTGCTGTAGCTTTCAGATTTGGTTTTGACATGAAGGAATCAGATGCCCTTGCGGGGCATCACCTAGTAGCAACCCTAGAGTTAGATCAGAATTGCGCAGTAGCTTGCCTTAGCTAAAGCTGCAGAGACGTGTACCGTCTGCCATCTGACACTTCCCACCTCCGCAACTACGAAGGTGGTGTACTAGAATCTGCCGGCAGCCCTCCCGGAGAAGCCGGTGTAGGCCTTGGCAGACTCCCATAGATCCGTAGTAGCTTACTTAGGGTGTGTGTCACAGTCGTGTCACCTGTCAACGACCGTTACCGACCGGTTTAAGGTTTGAGGTTCGTTCCTAGGTTATCCGTTACCTCATTGTATATTCAGTTTTGGACTTCACCGAATGTGCCAACTTGTTTGCCCGCATATCCGGATATCCATTTTGAGGATATCCATGTATTTCCGGATAGGCTATGGGCAACGCAGTTTCCTCAAGCACTACATTCCGCCACATATGTCATATGTGCACTTCAGATATCATGTCATAGTGAGGACATCGGACATTTCGGACAGGCTTCAGGCTGGGAATGGACATTTCGGACAGGCGCAGAGAACGATGACAGACGCATCTTTGAGGAACCTTGGGATCGATTTCTGTCCGAAGAGATTAAAATATCTGCCACAGTGTCACATCCCACGATCCTCAAAATGTCACTTTTGCGTTCGCTCCCCCGCTTCAGACGTAATCTTCAGTGTACTATCACATTTTTGTCGTCGCTTTTTGCAATAGTCGTCGCTTTCGGCAATTTCCAGGTTCAATCGTTACTTACTAAATATGCAATTTTAGGTCAACTGGTATGGCATGTGAGTAAAAGCGCTCTTGCTCCAACAAGGCGCATACCCCCTTCCTCTAAAAACTAAAATACAGTAGGTAGACATTGCACATTTAGTCAGTAACGATTGAACCTGGAAATTGCCAAAACACACGCACAAGAACCCACAGGACGTTCGCAACTTGAACTTCGACAAGCCGTGCTCGTTCCACTACAAGCCAAGTAGTGTCACCAATCGGGCATCTGACGGTCACTGCCTCATACAACATGACATCGGCGATCTTAATTCAAGCTTGACCGAAATCCAAGTTTTCTGCCACTGAGTTCCAAGCGATCACTTGAAGTTTCGGGAAAAGAGAAATCTCAGCCCAGCGATTCGTTCGAAATGGACGGCATAAACGAATTTACTCATATCAATTCAAGTGTGATTTTGATGTGTGTGGCAGAATGTAGTGCACCATCGAGGTATTTTCTGGATCGTATGACATTATACTTGGCTAAGCGGACAACGAGACGAGCTAGGCACGCACATGCTTGAGGGGCGGTTTACCCCTACACACGGCTCTGTGAATTTGCGGATGATCGGACGCGCCACTTCGACAAGCTTTTGGGGGTGGACGGTGCAGGAAGCAGCGTCGCATAGCTGGCGGTTTTTGGGCTCGCGAGAGCAAGAATGCCGACTGGGGACTTGGCCGCCGGTGTTGGATGCGACACGACCCATTCACACTTTTTCAGCTTTTTATTTTCCGAGACGCACTCCCTACCCACGACGTCACGAGCCGCTTCCCCACCCACACCGTGTGTTGCCATGGCTACCTTCCCACCGCTGTCCACACCAAGAGTGCACTATGGACGGCACCCGTAGAAGTCACCTCGCGTACGCGAACGCGACGGCGACTCAATTCGATTTTTGGCGATAGTGGCCACATGGCCAGAGGCACTCAGTAACTCCACGTACGCCAGAGGCTTCTGTACGCGAACGAGACGACGCCTCAATTCGATTTTTGGCGATAGTGGCCACATGGCCAGAGGCACTCAGTAACTCCACGTACGCCAGAGGCTTCTAGGGCCATTAGTGGCCCAACTCAAGTATTATGCGTCGACAATTGCAACGAGCTATGGAAGAGCCGCGCGGATTAGGATATTGCCAAGGCGTTTTGCACAAAGGTGCTTGGGGACAAGTCCAAGAAATTCACCGCCACGGAATCAAGCGCTACGACCGTTTTGGTGGAGATCATCGAGGAGCTGCGGGTGCTTTTTGGGCTACACTCTCCATTGTTCGCACCCTTGTTTGCACTTCAGGATGCAATTGCGGAGATTATGGCGGAGGGCAGTGGTTTGTTGCACTTTATAATCGTGCACATTACCGCACCACGGTCGCCAGCTCGTGCATGCATGGATTTTGGCGTCGCGCTTTGTGGCACCGCTTGACGGTAAGCACTGTTTGCGGGAGCTGGTCTGCCGACTGCAAGAGGAAACGGCTCCCTTTGACGTGATGAGGGAGTTGTTTGCTCTGCGACTGGAGGCGCGTAATGACTTATTCCAGGTCAACGCTGACTTCAAGTCATGCTTGAGAGACGCACGGGTGGCGGGGCGAATTGTGTCTGAAGACGCCGTGAAGTGGCAATGCCTATCCGCTACCGAGTACGAGGATTATTGTTTGATCGTGTGGTGAGATGCCACGGTTGGACAAGCAGCAAGGTAAGGACCTCTTGGCCTTCATATTACAAGCCTTACTTCGCAAACATGCGGGTCGCGGGGACAATGGCAGGCGAGCGAAGCGCTGCCCTCAATGTTGTGTCGTGTTCTCAACTCTTCACCACTTATGATTTATATTCACGGATGTAAATCATTCAAGATTTGGGAAAACGCTGCAGCATGTTGATGTGATGTATGGCTATATTCATCAACAATCAAAGTGTGATAGTACAGCGCCATCGCTTGTGTGATGGCAGTGCGTCACCTCATACTCTCGTAAGCGGAGAGAACCTTGCGTGAGTTTCATCAACCAATTATATGTTGTGATGACCCTTTCCCCTAAAATTGACTGCACTCCATGTAGAATAAATCGAATCCATATTCAATCGCCTCATCCTGGTACGCGCCTCCAACCTCCAGCCCAGTTCGATGAAGATCATCATGCCCAGAAGGCCCCATCCAACCATAACATCAAGGCCACTTCTAGCGCCATGTATGAAGATAATATGCCGCGTCAAATTAACCCCTAAACGGCGGGTGGAATTTTCTTGGTTTCTGTTTTAATCACTTTGTCTTGCATAATCAGTCATTTGTAATCCAAAATGACTTTGCAGAGTATCGGCGGAAAGGTCTCGTCAAGGCACGTTGCAATGAGCAACCCGCGTCGGTTGACGGTAAATTTTGTTGAATACAAAAATGTTACATCTCTGGATATATCAAGTAAGCCCTGACCATAACCTACTTCTTTGTTGTGACCCAAGCAAGCTTGGTATCCAACCTGACACCGCAAGCCCTAATATGTATATGACTAGAGTCGTAACAATTTTACAGTTGGGATGTGAAAATTGGTTTCAAGTTCTGCTTTTATCTTTGTATATTTTTTGTCGAACTTTAATCTGCCATGTGTCATGCATTTAGTCGGATGCAACTTGCAGAGACGTCTTGAGAGCGCTTTTAAAATTTCGATTTGAAGGTTATACGACTTCAGCGACTGTATTATTTTATGTAGCAGTCCCAATAACGGAACCAGTCGTTGTTTAGGGGTTAGATGCTTGCGGCTCAGCATAAAGTTCGAACCTCGATACGTTTGCGGGTTTGTTGCCGAAATTGTTTATGAAATGCAGAAGGGCATCTATGAGACATTCGATGCAGTATATCATATTTGTATATGGCGCTCGGCGTGCTATGGCTGGATCGGGTGTGTTGGGCATGATGCTCACTTCACCGGGCCGACGCCGGAGGTTGGAGAGGCGTGACGGGGTGAGGCTGATAGAATCCGTGTAAATGTCATGTCAACTTCGATGGAATGATAGCCATGCACTCTCAATTACATACAAAGTAATCAAAGCACATCTAAGAAAAGTCATTCAAAAAAGTATGTTCCTCGACGCTCATAGCAGAATTCTCATTTTCTCCCACTTTTCATTCCCCTATTTCATTCCCACAACAGATTTCCATGATAATTCCCAAGATCGTGCCTTTACTGTAGCGGAAGGGTGTAGCGGAGGAGCTCACGTGTACCGCTTAAGTGCGGCTGGGGAGTGAATATCAAAACTTGTTGAGGTAATACTCTTATCACAAACGGCGATGCATCGTCATGTGCAGGTGGCGCGCTCAGCAAGTGTTCCGCTTTCACACCAGCATGATGAATCCCTACATCGAGATGGACTATCTGCGCCGTATACATGTTGCTCTTCAGAGTTGGCCTACAGGCACCGTGAATGCCCCCCACGGAGACAACAACACCACAGATATGATACGCATAACATGGGGCGGCAACCGCAACCTTTCCGACTCGGAGGGCACTCACTACTCCTTTCTGCAAGTTGGACCATTGCTGCTAGAGTTCTTGCAATCTGACCAGTTTTCTACACACCATCCTGCTGCACCGTATGGCAATCACCTTCACGCAATTTTGAGGGATCTGGAGTTTAATTGGACGTACGATCCGATGGCAAAGCACGTTGCAGACCATCAACACATTCATCTAAGCAATGGCAATAATGGCACCAACAATTCCAGCAACAAGCCATGATGTGTATAGCGTTGCATCGCTCAGTACACAGCAGTGGGCGCTACCCTATAGCATGTGCAATGCAGCGACGGTACGAATACAACCATCACATCCGCAAGGTTGAGCTGCTACTAACATTGTGACTACTTGAGGCAAATTAATAAGGAGATCACAGCAAACGTGCGCCGGCGGAAGTTGGGAACGATGTGCACCTTATGTTCAAATTGTAGTGTAGTGGAATTTCAGAGGATTGGCTCCAATTACAAAATAATTGTGAGATATAACACATGGCACCTGGGAAGGGTTTATTAGTGATGTTTTGCATGTGGCACAATATATTGAGATTTGGAAACCGACTTTCGATCTTTTGCATCGCTACTCCTATTGACCCATTAATGACACCTGGCGATTGAGATGATATGCGCGTGATACAGTTGCAACCCTTTACAACATATTAAATTGTAGTATTCACCCTGGCTTACCCTTTACAACATATTAAACACGACCTCAGTCAATCGAGCGCCGTGGCGGTTTATTACGCAACATATGACGTGTCAATAATGACGAGTGGTTGATTTATATGCATCACAACCGAGGGGTATGTGGTGATCTATGAACCCATAGCAACTCTTGCTATGAACCATCTGGATATACAAATATTAAAGTTGGCAGAACATGATTGTCATAACGTTATTATGATGGGTATGATGGCGATACACGATATTACAGGAATATAATAGATTCGATCGTGCTTCCTCGGTAACGTAGTACGAATATTCCGTATTATATACCGTATTGCGATGACAAATTTTGCAAATTCTCTCCGGACAACGATTTGACAATAACGATCAGTGTCTCGTGATGTGGCATATTGTATCCGTGGCCCAGCGTATTACGGTGGAGCGGTAGGATTCTTGCAAATGTACTGTATTGCAATGTGACACAAAGAACGGTTATTCATAAACACGTGGGTATTTCCGAAACCACTGCGCGAGGTGCGACAGATTTATAATTATCGCCCAGCGCCTTAACGGATCGCAGCCCCGTTCCGGCGAAGAAACTGGTGGGGGCTCCTAGCCGGTGACGTCCCGCGGCTGTTCGACATTTTAGTGTTTTCAAAATTTTCAAAGCCAGGCAGCTGGGTTTAAGTCTAATTGTTGGTTTATTGCGGGGGAGTGCTATGTCGCACGATTGTCGGGCGGGGGGATCCTGTGTACACGATTGTCTTGACAAGAAGAAAATTTAAGTTTGAATTTTGAAATTTCTTACTATTTTTCCCAGAAAAAAGTTGAAGATGCAAAAGTGAAACCCAAATCGAGCAATCGTGATCGCTGATATCTTCATCTCACGATATAAACGAAAGTTGCCAAGCTAGTAGCTGCTGTGCACCAATCGAAAAAAAGCAACCTTCTGAACGAAGGTTTGGTGCCGCACGCGGCCCCGATTTATATATTTAATGGCTGTGGATCTTGTGAGTGTTGAGTGTTTCATCGCATGAGACGCCTCCCTTCGGGGCCAACAACCGGATTCCAGGGAAAATATCTTACCCCGATTGGCCGGTCGCCTGGCCGAACTGAGTTGCCAAAATGAGGCCCGGGCCGAAGAGGGGCCGAAAGAGAAATTGCTTTGGGGCCGAACCAGTTTGGCGCAAACTTCTAAATTTTTCATGAAAATATTGCGATTTTTGCATTTTCTCATACTTAAGATTGAATTTTTCGCGGGCACATTGTACTTTGGACCGATCGGACCGATTCCGGGCCGACCAGATTTTGGATTCCTTGCCGAACGGCGTCCCCATAAGATATCTTCCCCTGCCGGATTCGATTGGACACGATTTTCTCTCGCGACACCGGAACTCGTTATCGTCCGACGCCGCTCTCGCCAGCGGCTACTCTGGCAGCTGCGGACCGTACACGGTCTACTGCAGTTCTAAAATTATCGTGGGACGTCAATTTGATCAAGCGTATCCATAGGGACGCGCTTGGCTCGAATGACTCTACGTTTCGAGGCGACGAGAAGGACAGGGCCGCCCTTTGGATATCTCTGGTGAATTCGCTTGAGACAGCTTTCGAGCAGGAGGAGGCCACCAACACCGCTCTCTTGGACTTGGCTGACGCCACCAAGGAGGTTAACACCGTCTTCAATGGTATCCTTAGTCTTCCTTGACGTCGCTGACCGCTCCAAATTCGTCCGCACGAAGGTGGGTGGAGGCTTCTGGCAGAGCTTCCCCGAAGGATGGCAAGCGTGCCCTCCTCGAAATCACGAAGCGGCTGCTTCCTCGAGTGCATCGCCCGCTTGAACACTACGAGGAGCTTTCGGGCATCTACTTTGGGCACGACGTGGACCCTGGACCGCTGATGATTACACCATTCGACGCCTGCCTCGTGGCAGTCGTGGCCTCACCTTCTGCAGCACTGGACGACCGCCAGGCCAAGAGGCAGCTGTTAGCCTCCCTGGACGCCAACTTCTACAAGGAGGTGCTCACGCCACTCAACGACCATATCGCAAAAATGAGACACGCGGGCGCAAATGAGAAAAAAATGAGAAAGCATTAAATTGTCTGCCAAATTGGTTTTGGGGGTTCTGAATGACAAATATGAGGGTTAATTTGAATAGTCCTTGAAGGAATTTCGAAAAATCTGGTTTTTGACTCTTCAAAGTAGCCACGCGAGTCACGCGTGCGGCAAGAAAACGGGAAAGGTGGAAGTATCGTGTTAGGTGTGGAAAGTTATGATTTTGCCTTATGTTTGTGAACGAAATGTTAGATTTTGGCACTATTAGAATATGTAATATTTTGACATTTCCAAAAATGCAACTATTTGCTTACATGGGAGAGATCCAGCAGATTTATGGCACATTTTAGGGTGTTTGGAGGGTCACGTAGTAAAATACTTCTCATCGGGCGAAAGTGAGCAGCAAAGGAGATATTTTCAAAAGCTATTATGCTGGAAAAGTTGTTCGGGACTGAAAACAACCAGGGGTGATGCTCCCCCAGGCTTCATGTGACCCAACATGGGCATTCAGCGGGTCAATTTGCCCTGAACAGGCTATTCCAGCACGATTCTCGGCAGCTAAGAAGACCGGTTAACTGTATTATTTCGCGGGAAACATTAAAATGCGTCAGAGGAAAAATATCCCGCGGCAGGTGTTCCTACAGGTGTGCTGCACATGGATATATCGGGGCGTCCAAGGTTCAGGGTTTTAGGGTATATGTTGGAGGAGTCGTAACCGGAGGTCGTTTGCACACACCTGCGTTCGTGACATAGAACCACAACCCGCACCTTAGACTACCTACACCAGTATGGCCAATATTGGAATATCGCAGTATTGGATATGGCCTTTCGATACTTTTACGTTTCGCGACTGCCAGTTACAACAAGCCCAATGGGTTCCTGAAGACCCTTTAATTCTCCGCTTGCTTGTGGCTGCAAGCGCAAGAACAAGCAGAAGAAGACTGGGAGGACTTCGGGCAACATGCAGTTAATCTCAGGACCTATCACTGGTGGAGTTTTTGGCCGATGTACGTCCACGGCCGTAGATCCTACCAGCGAAAGGTTCGGTGTGAGGCATCTCGTGTACTGGTATGAGGGCGGGTGGATCTACCACCGATACTCAGATTTGGAGTGGCGGGCCTGGCGAAATAGAAACCGCTACAGCGAAACAACGCACGGTGCCCTGACAGAGCTGGAAAGCGATCTGCTGCAGGAAGATGAAAGGAGATGCGCAGTTTGCGGGCGTATGTTAAGAATCTGCACCCTGGCGCGCATATTTGATGCTAGCGCGTGCAATGAGGAGACGTATGCTTGGTAGCTAACACTTGTGTCACGTGACTGTACACAAATAAACCGTATATTTACATGTTTGAAAAACAATAAGTTTCACGCCGTGTGGCCATTGTAATCTAGTGTGCGTGCCACGAGGAATGAATGAGGCTGTGTTGCTTACCTTCACCTGTCCAACGCCTCGGAGGCCAAGTTTTCCCTGGCCACCTTCGGAAGTTCTGCCTTTTCAGGTCCTCCTGGAACTCCGCCGACAGCAGGTTTGCCAGGAGGTTCGTCCCAGCAAGTCAGGATTTCACTCGCATCGAAGTCGTACCAACCTGTCACTTTTGAGGCGAAGAACAAAAGGCTGCAACCCGAGTTGGCGTTCGTTTCGACGGTGAAGACCATGTTGTACCAGATGCCAAAGGATTGTCCTTACGCGGACGCCATCCTTATCATGCATCCCCGACACGATTGCGAAGTATTGGCTACTGTTGCCGAGGCAGTACTTTTTTGTATTGAAAAGTTCCAGGAGGTGGAGGGTATTGCCAGGATTGCACTGCCAGCAGGCAAAGGCCCTATAGAAAAGCTGAAAACCACGATAACAGCCGACCTGAAGGGGCTTCCATATCTCGACGCGCGTCTTTCCGGGGAAGTGGCGAACACCGGGGCGATTGTCGGTTATCAGAAGTTTGTTCCTGATCAGCAGGTAAACAAGATACTGAACAAGAGCGGCATACTGGAGGGAAAGTCGATCTGCCCGGCCTTCAAGGCTTCTATCAAGTGCGAGCGGCACCTTGAGTTCCGGTATGAAGTGGTGCAAGAGATGAGGGTGTCGACCCAAATGCACAGGCAGTTTACTGGTGTCCACAGGTTCGTTTGCCTGACCATGAACCTGTCACTGACCCAACTTCATTTGTAATACATTTCTTTGTAGTACATAGTCAAGATATAGGAATAATGAGTTTGTTGGTGCCCACAGGTTCGTTTGCCTGACATGGGCTGACCAGTGGTACGCCACTTACATGGCGATACACAGCAATCACCCCGAGAAGGGCCAGATTACTTTCACGATGTTCCAGGCCCCCGCTCTGTTTAACCCTTAAGCCGGTGGTTAGAATTCGAGGGTTTTCTATATGTGTTGTGATAATGGATTTTTGCGATGTATGCTTAGTCACTAAATTCCCGTTTGCTTTACCAATTATTGCATACCTATATTACCAACTATTTGCGACACTACATGTCGATATATGTCGAATATATCCACTGTTATATGCGCACATGGATAGAATGTGTTCGATTTTACAGGCACGATTTAATTTCATCGTCATTGTTGACGACATCTGCTCGACATATTTTTGCACAATTTTGGAATTAAATCATCGACCTTGATGATACGTTCCAAGGATGATTCACTTGCACCGATGTGCGTTCATCTGCCGATCGTTTTCTGTGGATTTATGCCAAAAAAAAACACTAAAAATACATATATTTCACAATGTTTTCCATACTTAAGGAATGTTTTCCATACTTAAGGGACACGTGTGGTGATTTTTGCGATACTATGGGTCATATTCCATGATGATAGCCACCAATCACTTACATAATGATAGGGACATGGCCCATGATGCAACGCGTGCTTGTAGATGAGCCGTGGGCAAGTATAACGTTGCAGTTTAGGCGCGTTTTGTATGTTTTGCAAGATAAAATTACGCAAAAAAACGTACAAATGTGCAACTGATTCGCGAAAAATATGCGGGTACGTGCGATATATATTATGCATACGTGCCCCGCACAAGTACGCTACGCTTACATATGCACACAACGGTGTACGTGCAAATACCCAGTGCACAAATCATGCAAGGTATGCAACCGCAATTGCCCAAGCAGCATATACTTTGCCATCGCTTCTGGGTCAGATCTGACCCAGATACCGGCTTAAGGGTTAACCGGACGCTGGAGATGAAGCGAAAGGAGAAGTACGCCGGCAACTACCCGCACGTGCGAATAACAAAGAAGAATAGCTCGAAGGTTTCTCTGACAGGCGTCGTCACGCGCGCCTGGTGGAAGCCAGAGAAGAAGGGCCGCTAACCAGAGAAGAAATTGACAAGGAGAACCAGCACTACAGGGCGTTCAATAAGGTCCTGGGGATGTTCTGGGAGGGGATCGAGGCAGCAGAGAAGCTGGGCAAAGAGGCTGGTGGGAAGTTTGAGGCTAGGAAGTGGTGCTTGGCGGACAGCCAATTCAAGGCGAACGCCCCTCCGCGAGTAGTGGGAAAGATCATCATAGGCAACAAGGGCTAAACCGCCAAGTATGTGGATTTCCCGACTGGAAGCTCGCGGAAGCTGCCTTCCACCCCGAAGACCACGACCCCTATCCCAGACGGGAAGGGCAAAGCCCCGGTACCGGATGTGCGTGTACCTATGGATCTTGACGAAGATCATGACAGCGACGACGAGGAGGAAATGGGCGACGTCGGACGGCGAGGGGGGAAGAAGCAGCCTGCGCCGGAAGCAGTTGCCATGCAGGCGGCTAAGCAGGTGAGTACGGAGTTTTGCTTGAGTTACAATCGTCTGTTTTTTTTGTTACAGCTTCGTACGTACTGACCGATGTATTGTTACGCATGGACGGACCTCCGCAGAGGGTGAAAGACGGGGAGTTGGGGAGTGCCTTGCTCGCGGTGTCGGTGGACGACGAGACGCAGAGACTGCAGAACGTCGGCGACAAGCGGAAACGTGAAGAAAGCAAGCGGGACCTTAATGAGCTGAAGAAGGCCAAGGAAGCAGTGGAGGCCGAGAAGAAGAAGGCGGATGAGACGCTGGCGAGCCTTCGAGAAGAGATGCAGAAGAAGGTGGAGGATGAACGTCTGCGCGGGGAAATACAGCTGGCTTCGGCCCTGTCTGCCGACGAGGCGAGACGAAAGCCGTAAGACAGTGGAGCTTCTTACGTCGAGGCACGCTGAAGCCCTGCAGATGCAAATGGCCGAGGCGAAGCAACGGGAGGAGACTCGTGCCGAGCAGCACCAGACAACATTGAGTTCTTTCTGGTCAGGGCAGAAGGTGTTGCAGGAGGAGAACACGAAGGCGCAGAAGGCTTTGCTGGAGGAGAACACGAAGGCGCTTACTTCTCCGGACTCGCTTTTGAAGGAGGCAACGGAGTCTTTCCAAAGGACCACTGCCGAGACTGCGAAAATGGCCCACGACGCCCAGGCGAAGATGCTCGAAAATAATGCACTGGCCCAACAGAGGATGCTAGAAGAGAAGAACGCGGACACCTTGAAGGAGATTAACAATCACCACGCCTCGGAGGCTGCAGCGATGAGGGAGATCCTGAAGACAGCCGTGCAGGTAGGAGCTAGTTGTTACGTTCAAGTTGTTTGTGTTTATTGTGGAGGAGGGAACTCTGGCTTGAGGTCCAGATTGAAAGACACGGAACTTGTAACTGGTGTGGGGGGGGGCGGTTGGTACGTCACCGGTAACAGGCAGTAACAGCAGCAGGCCCGTTCGCCCAAATGTTCCAACTGGGCGGAGGAGGCTTTTACCCGGGAGCGCCAGCGCTCGGCGCAGTAGGAGGGTCACCTGCTTTAACGACGCCAACGGGCGCTCCAAAGTCCCGGGAGCCTCTCCTCCATCACGACCGGCGATGTTCGCTTCTCCACCACGAGCAGGTCCGCAGTGGCCAGGTCAGATCGAATTCACCCCGGCGGCGAAAGCTGACGCTGAGAAGTTAAGAGAAAGCCTCTGGACAGACTTGAAGGGCGAGGACCCGGACAAGAAACGGTCGGCGATCGCACAGTACAACGGGTACAAGGAGCTCGCCCAGCACCTGGAAGTGTCTGAACCAGTTCTGCGCGCCAAGGTGATTGTGCAAACGTTTGACCTGTACATGTCCGTTAGCAAATAGGTAGTTGTGCTTGATAAGCCAGCCAGCAAACGAACTGAGAGCTCGCACCTGCACTGCCATCGTACCGGCCTTTACAATGAATAATACTGCGCCCGCAAGAAAACCCCTAACCCTGGGTGCTTTGCCTGTTCAAATAAAGACTGTATATTTTCATAGCACCAACGTCTTATCTGGTAGCATCCTTCTTGCCTTTTGCCTATTCTAAAAATATTACGGTGGGTATACCCACCGTAACGCCAAACTTTGCAAGCTCGTACCGACCGCACAAGTAGGTTGCGGGGGTTAAACATATGGATTTTCTGTGACCCAAGAGGTTGATTAAAGGACGGAAAACTTAATTTACACGACTCCGATAAGTTTTGGGCACATTACACAACCTTGAAGTTGGGGAAATAACGGTGGGTAGAAAACTTCGCTTATGGTGGGTATACCCATTCAACTCTATTTGCAGACTTCTGCAGCTTGGTATAACATCAATATACTTATTTTTTCGATATGTACTTTGATTTTGGTATATAGCCGACGTACTTTTTGGTACAATATGTGCTGCCACCTCGCAGACCTCCGACACTTGCACATTCAAAATCAGGTACTATGCACACCAAATATACTATATACACAGTGCATTCCGATGATATTAGGGTTTGGGTATTTGGGTTCGGTTGTCCCGTTATCAAGTCATTTCTGGCGCATGTGGAGGCTCCATAGAGATTTACGGGAGTGTCTAGAACAAGTTGGTCACTGGTGACATGCCATGATTCGCAGCCAATCATCGGTAATTATTGATACCCTTCGGGTGGGTATACCCACCGTAAGCACCTCTTACGGTGGGTATACCCACCCTTCGTAGAATAGGCACTTTTGTCGGTTTTTGTTGAATTTTTGTGCTACGCACACAGTTACAGTCTCGTGCAGACCTACACCCCCTAGATTTAAGGTGGATGCCACCGCTTTTAGCATTAAAGCCTCCCATTCTCGGGGTGTATGTAAGATATGAACAAAAGTTTCTTCAGACTCAGTTTGATTGGAATGACTTTGACGTATCCAAGCTGAAAACATCGTCATTATCACCACTTTCAACAAATGGCACTTGAGCACCACCCGAATCTCGGTGACAAATCGCCTGGAAACCCCAAATTTCGGGCTATACCCTAAAATTTCAAATTTTGGAATAACGTGTCATTATCTACTCTCCAAATGCTATTTAGTCATAGCGGTCTACGAATCCTAACGCGCTCTGCGGGGCGAGAAAGCGGAACTTCTTCTTTTGCAAGACGCAGAACCCTCCCGAGAGTCCCACTTCTCCCAGTAGGGTACTGTCAGCACGACGGATCCTGGCAGGTTTCCTCGTGGTGCAAATAGTAGAGAACAGCGCGTGGTCCAGGCACTTCCGAATATGTGCAACCGTGTAAATCGGGTTTCCGAGTGCGCACAGGTGCCACAAAATTCGATAGGAGTTGTCAAAAAAAGCGCCAAAGCAAACATCCTCGGCATAAGGGGTGCAGAAAACAGCGCTGTCAAGATTTACGTCAAGCGGTGAGGCAAATAGTTCATCAATAAGCGAAAAGCAAAAGCGAATAGCATCCTGCACAGTGTACGGCATAATCCAATAGTCACGGGTCACCAATAAATACCAGGCAAGCAGGCGGTTTACTACACGAAGCAAGTGTTCAAAGATAGATTGCTTGTCTCTGCCATGCGCTGTCGAAAAAGCATCAAGTCGCTGCAGCAGCCAAATAAATCTGTGCCAAGTAACCTGCACCACAAGCCCGTCCGCGCCGCAGACTGCCACGAAGAAGATCTCATCGGTAAAGTTCTCGACCAAGAGGTAGCTCGAGCCGTCAACGTTGCATTTCCACGGCAGAAGCTTACGGATCGCAGCCACGGAAACGGTCTCGAAAAGGTTCAGCTGGTTCAGGAAATCGGTGGTTCCACTGAGGAGGTAGTCCGCAGTCTCAGCAGCCTGTCGCGGGGTGGCTTTGAGGGAGCGGTTGAGATCGCTGTACTTGCCGTGCAGCTCCGTGGTGCGAAAGCAAACGTGGCCATCTCGGCGAGGAAGCTCCCTGTCAAGGCTGTCGTCACAGCGGCATTCCGCCTCGTCAACGCACACCGCGACACGATTCGGGTTGCAAAAAAGGGCAGAGATTTTTTGCTTGGCCGTCCTCACCACCCGTGTCCGCTGTCGCACAAAGTTTATGGTCGCCCCCTCAGGGTACTTCGTGTGCACGCACTGCAGCAGGAAATCCTTCACCGTCGCCGAGCTCACCGCCTCAGGTAGAGGCACCTTGCAGAGGTAGGACGCCCGGGAAAATAAAATTGTGGACCTTCTTAGCTACAGCCGCGATAGAAGTCCTAATTTTCGCCAGTTGTTTCGCCGGTGCCACTGTTGCCGCTGATTGCCAAAGCCTCACCATCCTGTCCAGCCAGTGCGTAGCGTGGAACCCGCCGCCAGGTCCTCCCCGGTCGCCGGATCAGCTGTTTCACCTCACGCTGTGCCCACAAGTCAGATTCCGTTACCTCAATCAATAACTAGTAGTAGCCTCAGCCGTGCATTGGATCTCTGCAGGAGGGGAGCAGCTCTCGCAGCGTCCCCCTCAGCTTATGCGCCCCTCCGCCCGTCAATTCATCAGCAGAGGTTCTGCCATATTTCAGTTTCAGTTTCTTCCAGTCAGTGTAGCCCCGCCAGTCAACTTCCCACTCCCCCGCCCGATATGTCTCGCCTTTCGTCAGTCGCTGAAGTGCATGGTCCAGAGAGCCATTGTTGTACCCAAGTGTAACAGCGTTCCCGTAAACTCGACGTGCACCTCCGTCACACCTCCCTCGGATCCACTTGTTCCGCCGGTCAGTCACCCGGTGTGACCACCGGCGCTCGCGACGCGCAGTCCGTCTGTAGCGTTCGCGACCCGCTGTCCTCCTCCTCCGCCAGATACCCACCGTGTTCAAAGTCTCACCAGGCCGATGAGTTCGTCTAATAATGAGTTTCTCGTCTGCGTCGCAGTCCACCTTCCCCGCATAAGTCTTCAGGGGCAGCATAAAGTAGTTATGTATGCCTGCCGAGCGCAGCCCACCATACAGCCACCGGCCATCTTTCTGTGTCGGGTCCAGCACTGTCGCGAAGTGCTTTCTCAATCTCTCCTTAATAGGGCCGCTCCAGAACTTCCCCACATAAGTCCTCCGCGACCTCATCGACACCAGTAGTGCGTACGTGCCGAACTGAGCCTCCCCTGTGTACCAGGCCCTCTGTCAGTTCCTCCACCCCCATCGCATCCCACCCCAGCATGAAGCCCCCAAAAAACCAGTTCGCAAATTGAGGGTATGACGTTGACACCGCTTAATGTGTTAAGTATGGGTAAACCCTTTTTTATCGCGTTACATCCTTAAGTGTGGGCTTAAGTATTGTGACCCTAATTTGGCGTCTTTCTTATTTCGCGAAACCTTGGGCCGGGCAGCCGGGCGGCCGGGACACGGCCGGCCGCCCAGCCGGCCAAGTCGCTGACCGCTTCTCCGGCCCACTATCACATCTCGAGCATCGTGCAGGTGGCATACGCAATGTCCATTGCTCGCGAATCGCTGACGACTGCGTCCGCGTCACTGTACCGCGACGACACCACCATCGCCATGGCATGGCAGACTTGGTAAAACAATAATGGCGACGAGCGACAGTCATAATTACGAGCATCGCGGGGCGCCACGATCGATTGATCTCACGATCGCCAGACACTAACGATGACAGTGCCAATGCATTCGCGTACATTTACCACGACGCCACCCACGCGTTATGGCATGGTATGTTGGGACGCAAAAAGCGCAGCACTGTCACACACATGATCCTACGGTCAGATGGCATAGTGGAGATTTCTTTTTAGGGTCGACCGTGTCTAGTAAAACATAAGGAGCAGGGGTCCATTATACTGATCCGCGCACTAATCCGCGTACTGATCCGCGTACTAATCCGCGTACTAATCTGCGTACTAATCCGCAACGATCGACGATGATGAAATCGAGATTATCTAACGATCATATCGCCACATGAAAACGCCGCGTAGCATGCCATGAGCCCGTATCTGACGCGAAGCGCGAGCGGAACACCGAAGCGATCTCCCCCAATTCGCCAGCACGCCATGGTTGCGCCACATCCCATCGCCACATCGATATCGCCATTCGGTGATTCGCGTGAGGGAAATTCAGATTATTGATGTATATGAAACGCATCAGGCTACAGTATCGATTTTGGATTTGCCACTTTGGACTTGTCCGAGAGGCCTAGCCGAGATCTCTTGTGACGATTGAGATCACTCAGTGAGGGAAATGCGGAACGAGTGTCCTCAGCGCAAATTTGTACCGTGGAATGCATCAACTCTGCCACGTTTATTTGCGTGGAGCAATACTGTTATTGTATACCCGGGTGCAAGGGGGCCGTAGCTAGTCGGCATCAGTGTTGCCACTGTCGTACGTTTCATAGTAGGTTCATACGCGAACATGCTGCTGCGCTACGCGAGTGTGTATTTGCTGTTAACAACAGTATCGCTATCCACGCTGGTGCGAATTCTCACGACGGCATACACGGCAACATGCGCAACTTCACAACGGCAAGACGTGTCTGAAATGGCTGTACATTGGTTAAATTGAACTTTGTCGGTATACATACGCACGTGATAGTATATAGCACAGGGTGGACGAGTATCGCGAACACACATAATTATGGGTTGAGTGTATATCCCACGCGAGTGGCTCGTTCGCAATTCTCTCCGAGACAGTAATCATCATAGCATTCACGTGGTAGAGTACTACACGGGCATTGTGGGACCACATTCGCAATTGAGTGTGAAAATACAAATTTTGGCCTCCAACACAACACATGCCCCTCCCTTTGTTAAACCAGCTTGCGAAGGTCAAAACTCTTGGCTATACAGTTTGTCTGAATAACGCCCCGACTTGCCACACTGCACTTGTACCATCGTGTGCCAACCAACATAGGCGTTCGATAGTACACTGAATGTGGGTAGACCGCGACTCACACGTGTACAACATAACCGTTATACAACAACGTTACGCTTCTGCCAGCGCGAACAATGCATGGAAGGCTGCAATGGCTATTCACGGGTGTTCTTTTACAATTTTACGCACGACCAGTATCCCGCATCAATCAAATGCAATCGGGCTGTCACACTAGCGGACGCATTTGCAATGCGCCGAGATGTGAATTTACCCAAAAGTAATTATGTATGCATGCACGTGCCCATGCTGCTGGCATGATGTCAGTATGAAATGTTTTACGACACCCGAATAATTGAGTAATAGTAGTGCAATTTCTCTTAGACACTTCATCTTGAGAATATGTGACGGCGCGTTAGAGTTGCACTGCATTGCACCACAGTCTTGAGACGGTACATATTATGTACATACGCACAGTCCTTTATTCCGCGACCATGAATACTGATCGTGGTTTGTGATGTTCGTTACTCACGCAAGGGCACTTTTATCACCCGGAACCTCTTGGGGTCATTGGTGGGATGCTAGAATCGATTTCAGCTGTGTGACAGCGCATCGTTTGTTGTGAGATCTCAAATAATGTATCAATAAACTTCAATAGAATAGGTTGGCAACACTTACCTACCCTGAAAGAGCTTTCACATTGCAACAGTTGCATGTTTTTTGTTAAAGCGGCCTGCCAAGTTCAAGACGCTTAGTCATTGACTTGGGAGTGCTTTGTTGTGGTTGGAGAATGCACCCCTTGAGCTGTATAATGGCGCATTGCTTGTTGCAAAAATCAAAGTACCAATGAAAACCAAGAGCACAAGTCAGTTTTTACGCACAAGTAAGCGGAATAGCAGCTTAGTATACCACACCCGCACATCCACACATCCACACATCCACACACACACACACACACCCACCCACCCATAACGTCAGATATTGCATGTTGGCGTGCTTGATAATGCGAATGGCCGCTTGTTCAATTGTGTCAGGAGAATTGCTATAGCGATCAGATACCAAACTCTCATCATCTGCGCGGTGCACGGATTCCCATCAGCAACAGCAGCAGCTATAATGGCATTGGCAGTGATATTATCAACGATGTCCGCGAGCACAATGCAGTACGTGTAAAATTATGCCCAATAATATGAGAGCACGGTGTACGCGTTGTATGGCGGGTCGGCGAGGGTGCGAACGAGGGAGTATGTGGTATGATGGGTTATGTTTGTGATCACGAGTTATCTCGTGAGAGCCCTTTTCTTTTTTCAACATCACGTCATACTCGACGAGGTGAACTTACTTTCGCAAACACACGGGCAAATGCAATTTGATTTATCCACTGTATTGGTGTGCTGGGCCGCCTGATTGAGGTAGGCCCGGGTGATAGCCGTGTGAAACAATAGGTGCTCACCCAGCGCGGGTATGTTCTGCATCTCCTACAACTTAACATTCTGACTTGTCTTATTTTACGTCATGACGCGCAGCTGCGTACTCTCTGTTTGGTACCTGGGTGTGTCTTTGACAATCATGTTGATCTAAACAGCACACTATCTCTTCGAGTTTGCTGACTTGTATCTAGAGTGTAGCTCGTATATACACAACAAACGAAGTGGTTTTTGCTTCTACAGCGGTTGCATGTTGGTTACATAGTATGATGTGTCGGTCACTGACTTTGTCAAGAATATACATTACTCCTGATCGCAGCAAACAACCAACCCTCAATGGGTAGGAACTGCCTTCACAGGACCAGGATATACAGAGCGGTGGCAATAGTGAGCGAGCTCCTTAATCAAGATAGAATTAGCTGCTCCGGAATGTTCAGCAGCTTGTTGTTGTGTAGAGAAATTATCCAGATCGTTTACCGTGAAAACGTGCCTCAAACGTGTGTGTTAGTAAGAGTAATGACATGCCGACATAAATATGGATAATCACCTGGCCCTTCTACAAATATGTGTGATTGCCTTAGTTAGACTTGATATTGTCCAGAAATGCAACTATTGCTGGAAAGCCGCTTTCCAAGCCGGATATCATGCCATCGAAATCTGTGATTCAGGTTGAGCATACCACCGAATACTTCATCACGGTTTGCTCACGTGTTCAGGATACTACGGTCTACTATTCTTTCATCATGATGTCTGCTTAGTAATGATTGGTTTGGTCCCGCACGGGTTTGTCATCAGGATCTTGATAATTTCCCAACCTATCAAAGGAAGGTGGCATATCGGAAGGAGTGAGTATAAGTAGAGAAGAGAAGGCGAGAATAGGTAAAGTGTTGGACAGTGGAATACTTCGTATTGGGGTAGGAGAAATCCCCTTTGTAGAAAATCAGAACTTTTCCAAAGAACGTAGAAAATCAAACCTTTCATCGTGGGTGCACTGTCTTTTCGGCATATTTATTGATATGTCGATTTATTCTGTCCGAAATTCAGAAGCTTTCGAGTGCGTAGCTCCCTAGCTACAAAAAAAACATCGGCCATCACTGTTAAGCACTGTACAAAGCGACACAAACTGCACAGAACGACATGTATTTGCGATAGACGCCATAGTACAGTCCACGAGTGCCTATGGCATACTCGACTGTCATAAGGGATGATCGGTCATTGACTCGTACCACGGCATGCCATGGAAGGTAATCGAACTATCGAAAGGAATTTTTGCAAATTAATTACTGCACCGTCGAACCTTGTATCATCGAACGGCAATAAGCTGAGGTTGTGCGCCACATCAGAAAAAAATGCTGGGTGCTCTCTTGGTGCTATCGAGGTCCGACCTCAGGTACAGACCTGAGGTCGGACCTTGGCCAGTGTTCGGTGTACTGAGGGTCCGTTCGAGCGTCGACGTGCAGCCGGTGTCGACCTGATCCCTGTCGTCATCGACATCAGATCACTATCCGATCCCTATTCCCGGTCGAACGGATGGATCATTAAGCCGACGCACCGTAGTTATGATGTGTACAATCATACATATTTGTTTACTCCCTGTCACGGGATGTATGCATGGGAGCACAACGTGTAAAACATGGGCACCCACTAATAGCAGGCCCTGGAAGACATATATAGAAGACATATATATAGACGGTATATCAACCGCCGCAAGGGGAAGAATTTAAATATTTCAACACTATGTAGGGCATATAGGTGTCCCATGAAATCTCAGGAGATGTAACAAGTGGGCGTACTGCTTCCACACGTCGTGGAGCCACACTCAAATGTGGGTTCATGCACCTTGCCAACCATCCGCCAGGGAACCGCAATGGATTCATCACCTTAGGACCTTGGGGCTGACGACCGAGGGATGAGGGGTGACCCCCCCCAAGCAAACTCCAAGATCTACACCCCCAGCAAACTTTGCTGCAGACATTGTATTCCAACAAATTACGGGGCACCTGCAGTACGGTATTGCATACAATGCTAGAACTCGCCGAAGGCCACACGGTTGGGATCCACATGTGGATTGCATGAATTTTAATGTCGGTACGCAAGCACTTGAGAACGGACACACCCTAGTAACACTTTGGTATTTTTGCGCCCCCACCATGATAGGTATCCAACATATGATAAGGAGGGGGGGGGGAGTTGGGGTAGAAGTTTTACCATGGCGGGCCGGCCCGGGCCGCAGAAGCTCGCTCCCGGCCGAAAGCGGGCCAAAGGTGCTTTTGCCTCCGGACTGCACAAAAGTATGAGCCGGCCAAGCTTCGGCCAAAAAGATAGGGATTTCCTGCCACTTTGTATCAAACCCCTATACTTACGAATTTCAAAGTTTAGCGGCATGTTCCGTCCCTGGCCATTTCGTTTGGCAGAAAGCGGGCCAGAGGAAATAGATTTGACCGGCCGTGAAGACTTTTGAAAGACTTCTACCTGGGGGGGCACGATTTTAATGACGAGGTTGGCTGGACCAAAAAGCTTGAGGAAGAGGCTGGGAATAATGACATACTAGCTAGGCGACTTGTACATAGAGTTAATAAAACCATCCTCTTATACATGTTTTTAAAATATAATACTGCATATGCATTTTGTAGTGTACTATACAGAATTACGAAGACTTTGCTGTACCGTTTTATTGTACTGCAGGCTATGTATACCCCACAAGAATATATATGAAAGCAGGCTTGGCACTGCAACCTATCAGCATCCCGGATGTTATGGCAGATGAGAAAACACGCTAATTTAGCGGCTGTCTAGCGCATCGATCGGGTTCCTTGTACCGAAGCATTTCGGTGGGACTTTGGCACTGGCTTGGGATGAAGGGGGGTGGGGGGTCTGATTGAGGCTGGCTGACGCCAGGTCTCCGTTTCATTGACTAAGCGTGTTTACTGTAACAAGGCGTGTGCAATCGGCTGACCAGTATGCGGCCTAAATGCCAACAACGGCCGGCAAGCATACATTGTTTTTAACATTTTGCGGCACGAAGCTCACGTCGATATAGGAGGTTGAATTTCAGGGTTTTTACTTGAAAACGTTTGAGGGAGGGCTTTGGGCCTTTAGACTCCACAGAAGTAGGAGGTGGGGGGGACTTTGGGTCCTTGGTCCCGACGTAGGTGGTGGGAGGGGAGGGGAGGGGTCCTTTTGGGCCTTTGCATAGGCCCTAGAAGGGGGCTGTGGAGCCCTCGGTCCCGACGTAATGAGTGGCAGGAACTGAGGGGAGGGGTGGGCTTTGTTCTCAGGAAATACAAGCACACATGCGTGTATTGTATGGCCCTTTTCAACTGTGGGAGTGGGTAGGAGGCTTTGAGCCTGCCCACTCGGCAAGGATTGGGAAGGGGGGGGTTGCCTTCGGCCCGAAAAATGTGGTGGTGGTGGGGGAGGGGGGACTTTGGGTTTTGGTCGATACCCCTCAACGTTCTCTAGCATTATTGTTTGAAATTCAACCTCCTATTATTTGATCCTGTTGAGAGGATCTAAATGTGCCTAAATTATTTACAAAGGACCACAGGGCAATAAACATGCATTCACATGCGACGGCAATCCAATTCCCTGCCGGGCGGATAAGAGAACACATGGACTAGTGAACTGTTAATACTGGAAACGGGGGTCAAAAGCCCAAAGCTCCGCCGTACGCCTCACATCTGCTCCTGCCGTTCAGCACCCTGGAGAATCGTGCAGCGCTGGTAAGTCATGGCTGTTGAGGAAAAATATATAATGGAAAGACAATTGTCCCACATTATGATATCATCTACTTACATGTTGCCATGATGCCGGTCTACCAAGTGCTGACCCAATGCCACGCAATTCTGCATATGTGTGGTATACGAGGTGGTGTTTTGAGCCGGTCATAGCCAATCACTTTAGCACTCTTCGGAATCTATTGGACCATGGCAATTGTGCAGTGCACTTAATACTGTAATATGGTCGATTCAATCTTGATGCTTGACGATGATGCATGTGACCGGCATCACAGCCATTGATGACAAAGTCCGGTGAAGATGCGAGTGATGTATGAAAGGCGGGTGGAGGCGTGTTACAGCAGCAGCATAATGTACCAGGAAATGCAACACCGGCAACGGTCATGAAAGGAATCGACAATTATGAGTATACTTTCTCACAAAAAAAAGTAGTACCACCCCCCACTGTGGCTCCGCCCGACGCTCAGAAGAAACGTGAAGGTGTCTACCCTAATCAGATACCCGCCACCAAATGACCCCATCGTTACCTGCGTGCATCACACTGATGAGCACCATTCAATCCTCCACTCTCTCTCTCTATATAGTATTCACTCTGGCTTACCACCACGCATTGTGCGATATGTGCCAAGCAACAGAGGCATCCGATTGTCAAATCAGACCGTGATAATCACGACGCGTGTCCCGGCGCGACGGGGCAAACAAGGCCACACACGAAGCGATTCACAGCGTGAAACACACATACTACATGCACCACGTGATTATCCGTACACGCGTGACAATGCATGCTGCGTTACGAACACATGCATGTAGGCAGCTGGCTCGATAACGCGTACCCTTGGAAAATATAAACGTCTCAAAGCCGAACTTGTGCGTGGTTATCAGGAACGGACCGTTCACTGCGCGTGCGTATATGCACTATTTGCAATATTCTAGCAACAGTCGCACTGACCACAATTCTTACAAACAAGTCGTGACTTTGTGTACGATACTGTAGGTGTATTGTATCCGTGCTGTCCTGAGCTGAGCTTTGGATGCAGCTGGCTCGTTTACACACGCGGATGATACTGGGTTGTATGCATTGATGGAAGAATATATAGCTCATACGCCATGGCTGCACACGTCGTATCGAATATTGCAAACGTTTCGTACGACGTGCCGTTGTTAAGCCTCCTGTCTTGTCTTATATATAATTACCGACTTCATTACAGGATTTCGGATCTTCCGGATGCAATGCATGTAGATAATCAACCCGGTATCTTCGCAACACGTTGTTGCAATACACCATCACGTACCCATCCTAGAGTAGCGTGTCATACAGTTCATGACCAAGGGTTACAATCATATCATGCATGTATCATCTCAACCGTCGTGTGCCATCACGTATCAGGACTGCCACCGTATGCTACAGTGACACCATTCGTTATTGATGGAATTTTATTAGGTAATCGTACTGGAAGTATTCAGTCTCTTCCTAAATCTCTGAAAACGTTTATTACGCTTCCACCGCCTAAGGCGCAATAGCCGAAGGTGTTGACTCTCTCTTTTCATAGTTTTCTTATTGGCCGCATTATTTGCAGGGGTCTTCCAAGACATATTGCATAACGTGTAGTGCAGGAATGTATTCGTTCTATCGAGCACCCATACACTACTCATGGCAGAATCTGGTGAACCAGGCTTCGGACCCAAAATCTTATGCACTGCCATGTCAAAAATAGTGAAACCAATAGCATCCCTGCCATGGTGAGCATATAGTGATGGGCAATACAACCCTCCGAATGCCCTGTCGCCAACGACATCCCATGAATACTTGTCGGATGTTTCCGCACGGGCACACATGCCCGCAAAGTGATTCAAATTCGGATGGAGAGCATTGAAGCTCATCCGATCACCGGCATGCGTGTATCTCAGAATGCGAGTAGGTTTCATGTGTGTCTTTGGTGACATGTATTTATCAAAAGCATTTATGACCTCAGGGCGTGTCCTGATGAATGTGTACACTTGTTCTATAATATTACAACAATTGCCGATGTTGAACTGTTCACATTCTAGCATTTTGCTAACGAAGTAAAAACATGTATCTATTCTGCATTCATTGGCGATACTCCACGCCTTGTGAGCACTTTCACAATAGCATTTCTGCGCCCCACTAGTCGACACATCGGCTCCTTTGCCATTATATGTGAAGCTCGACTGTCGCAGCAACATTTCTCCCACATATTCCGATAAGACGCTTGAATGCCCAAGCGCCGCGTCACCCATGGCCTGCATTCGCGTATGTGCAATCGAACGACAATCATCATTCATCACATCACGCAACCAAGTGGTACTCACTCGTATATTGCAGTAGAATTCCAGAATGAACTTATGTGTGAAATGCTCCGTTGGATTAAAACCCAGGTCACACATGGTCGGAATTATTTCTTGTCCAGGTATACTTCGGAATTCAGCAGAAAATATGTTCAATACGGTTGCGTGTTGCAACTCATGCGGTGGCGCAAATACATGCAGAAGTGCATATGGAAGAGAGACATCATCAAGCTGACCCACACGCAATCGATTGCACTGTTCCAATGCTTTTGTTTTTGAAAAACAGACCACATTATATGGAAGTGTAACATCGGTATATAATGCAAGTATCATATCATCAGTATTGTCACTCGATGACACCGGGACTAATGCCGGTTGGTGTATGGCAATGGCACCTGATTGTGATGCATATGCCAATCCATCATCGTGTGGCTCCCGAGCAGTCACCTCCATCTCCTCAACCTCTGAAGGTGTGTCCACCAACGAAACACCGCCGTGTATTGTATCTTGAATGATGTCATCCACTTGTGCTGGATAGTATGCACCATACGCATCAGCGCTCTCCTTAAAATAATTAAGATCGAGACCATGTTGGATGATGTACCAATCTGCAGGTGCTGCTGATTTGGAATATGCAACACACGTCATAATGAAACGTTCAACATTACTCGGGACTTCTAAGTCCCCTGCAGCGTTTCGTGTTGGTGCAGGTAAATAAAAGCACATACCACACGGTCCAAATATGGACTGATACAAGTTAGAACACTCTGCTTTGGTAACTTTGACGTAAGCATCATGCTCCGCCGCAATCACCTCCGCTCGTGTTTTGCTCGTGATGTCTGATTTCTCAGCCGCAGCCAGTTTATGCCGCACCGCCGTAATCTCAGAATTAGCCACATCCAGGCGTCGTTGCAAATCAGCAATCTGCTGCGCAATACATATATATGAGTATATATATCATATACTCTCTCTATGATATAATAGAGAGAGTATTATTACTCTCTCTCTCTATGTCTCTACGTCTCTACGTCTCTACGTCTCTACGTCTCTATGTCTCTATGTCTCTCTCTCTCTATGTCTCTGTCGCTATCTCTCTCTCTCTCTCTCTCTCTCTCACGCTCTCTCTACGTCTCTCTCTCTCTCGTATCAACTGCGCGCACAGTGAAAATATTTCCCCCTGGCGCGTAGCCTCTCCCTAAGTCTGGCTTGCCAGTTTGTGCCGCGAGCAGAGAACATTTTGCGCCAAAGTCGCATTGGCCGGCGGAATATCAACATGTAATATTTTCTGCTGGGGAGCATGCGGTGCAACACTGATTGAGCTCCCCGTGGTCCCACACTTCCTCTTCTCTGAATATGCTGTATGTGTGGTAGTTTGTCACGACCCCACCCTGTCCGTACATGCTTTTCTCATCCACTAGCTAGGGTGGTGGTGTTGCTCCAGGCTTTGGTTGGTGTGCATCATGCCGTACGGTGTGTGTGCGTGCATGCGAGCAGTGCTTAGTGTGTATGTATGTGCATACAGATGTCGCTCAGGTCGCGCACTTGTTATGTCAAACTGTGCAGGCATTTGCAAATCGTGTCCCCCAACCAACCGCGTGCATGCGGAAATATGTATGTGATGTGATGGTGTTTTTATAGTTATAAAATGCAGAAGTGTGTATGTATTAAAAATCAACCCTGGCTTGATATATGTGCGTGTGTTCTATTACATCCTATAGTGCCACAACCAGATATAACGCAGAAGCTATAATAGGAACACCGAGAAAGAAACAGGGCCCGGGAAACATCTGGACGGTATCATCCACTGTGGGGGGGGACAAGACATCCCAAACACCTCACAAAGAGAGATGATCACATGAGAAATCTCGATCCAATTTAATTACACTCTGGCTTACTACAAAGCGACTGGCATCTCGATCCAATCATAGCGATATGTTATGAGGGCATACACCTCTATCTTCAGCAAGCAAGCCAAATCAACTCCTCTTCTCCGAATTCAAGTGTGGATATGTCATTACATCCTACAGTGCCCCGCTCGGGCACCGCCACTTCAAGCAAGTGTGTGTCGATATAGTGTATACTCCCTGTCGTGCCGCGCACGGGATCACACCACCAAAACATGAGCACCTACAATTAAGTAGGCCCTGGATCACTTCAGGACGGCATCAACCACCGCGGTATATACAATCCGCCAACTCCATGTAGGGTACAATAGTATCCTGAACCAGTCTCAAAATCAGTGGCATGTGGATACACCTCAAAATGTCCTCAAGTCACACTTTCATTGTTATATTCGGAATACATACAACACTCAAGGTTGGCTGAACAACAATACCGGACCAACAACACATGCTGCACCATGTTGTAAAAACCTGAGAAAATGAAATAATAAAAGAGAAAAGAAAGGAAAGGAAAGGCAAAGAAATAAAAGAGAAGGAAAGAAACAGAAAGAAATAAAAAGAAAGAAAAGGAAAAATAAATACGTCGCGGAGCAAATAATCGAACGAGAATTACAACACTATGCAACATCTTAGTTGTCCATGCTATATGCCGAAACCTCAAATTTATATATAGGGGGTACGTGAACGTACAGGTGGGGAAAAATCAATATATTAGGTTGTGCAAGAATAGGTTGGTGGCCATTCAATTGAAGTAGACGTGTATGGAACGATAGTTGGTATTAATCATACCCACTCATTGGTTCCAATGTATAAAAATGTATCGTACAGTAGGATGGGAGGCATATTTTCAGCATTTAGATAGGATGTTGATAATGGGTTATGTGAAATTCGGCCTACATGTTACGGTGATTTGGACTAATATATGATAGTTAGACTGGTTACAATTCCAAGTTCACCGGCTGAATTTTTATCATCTAATGTGGAGATTGAAGAAAGAGGTTTAAATGAGAAATGCTATAGCTAATGCCGAACGAACTATAGGAAAGCAAAGTTAAGCAGTGTTAGTGTTGAGCAATTCACATATTGAGTGTTGAGCAATTCATATATGTTTCTCTTTTGCTCGAATCCTCATTTGCCAAAGGCAGGCACTGCAATACATTTCATTAAAATGATTTTGTAAAGTGTTTAAAATGCATTTTGTGCTTTTACATGCTTTCTAAATTCATGTTTTTGATGAGATGTCCAGACTGTCTGTGCACGCCACCAAAAGGAAAGAGTCCTCTGGGTCGGGAGCGGTGGGAAGAGCAAAAGGAACAGAGCTGAACAGGCGTGTCGCTTCGTGGCTACTTGTACATCCTGTTTGTGTCACGGAGCTACATGTGTCATTCGGCTCTACTGCAGCCGGAGTCACGGATTCTGAAAGTCTGAAACCACAAAAATTCTGTTGCACTCCAATTTGAACATTTCTCTTTTGCTCGAATCCTCATTTGCCATGAAACCAAAGATGAAACTGTGAGGCACACACAAGAAATCTGATCTCTGTCACTGTGACCATGTTAACCAAGCGAAGTAGTAGTCCATGTCTGTGTCCCTCAGAGCTGTCGGGTCGATGTAGTGTTGCACTGCCGAAGAGAACTGTGACCAGCCTCCCAGGAAGCACACTTTCTCCATTGTAACACCCACAGCTCGAGCACACGTCGTGGCACCCTTCCGGGTGCTGTGTGCAGAAAAGTGACCTCCTTCAGGAGGTCTGCAGTCCAGCTCGCTGAGAGCTAGACCATTCCAGTCGTTTGCCACGGAAGCCTTGAAGTTCGTCGGGTCCTCGGGTAGCAGCCAGTAGCCGTCAGGTTGAGTCTTCGCAGAAATGCTCCAAGCTGTGTCACGGTAGAACTCCCAGTGCTCGATCAGCTCCTTCAACAGAGCCACCCCCTTCCAGGGGATCGTAAGGCGTCGCTTCACTCGATGGTGTCGCCGTCCCTTCTCCTTCAGCAGCACCACTGAGAACTCATCGTCGCCACAATGAACGTGCTGCCGTGACAATGAGGTCCCCGTGTCCGGTCTGCCGAAGGTCACGAAGGCCACCACCACGTAGGTAAAGGCTCGCAGTAGCTGCAGCTCCTCAGGCGATCTCGGATTTAACTTCAGCGCTGCCTCGTGCACCCGTCGTACGTGTGCTGCTGGCAGCCACGTCCGCTGGGTCTCGATGTTCTGCTCCTGCACGGCCAGCTCCGCCTGGATGGTCGCCATCCCCTTCACAGCTCGGGTCACAGAGCGCCCCTTCGCCGGTCCAGGGTGACCAAGGTCCTCGTGGTAGTTGTTGATGGCGGACAGGTACGGCTGTAATGATGCCGACTGGATGTTCCCGTCCTCCAACAGAGAGGCGATGTACAGCAACACAGTCGCCTCCGACGCTGGCAGCCACGGCCGTTGGTGCAGCTCACAAAATAAAATGAATCGCCGCGCCTTCGGTCCGTAGTTGTCCTTCGTCGTGTCCAGCAGTGCCTTTTCCTGCATCGACACCGCCAGTTCGGTGAGCCGGGAAGGTCCCAACTCACCCCTCCACCGCTCACAAAGTGAGCGCGTGAGGAAATTTTGTACAGCACCACCGCGCTTGTACTCTTCGTAGTTGCCTCCGCTGCTCCGCTCGGTGTTCTCGCCGTCCGCGTCTGTTGTCTCGTCCGTGCTGTTGATGATTTTGAAGTTCTCTTCGGACAAGTCTAGCGTCTCCTCGTTGCCGTCGTCGTACAGCACGTGCGCCTTCCCGTCCTCGTTGAACTCCTTCACCACACCCGGGTAGAAGCAGTCATCGTCCTCCCAGAACACCTCGATTTTGTACCCACGGTCACCTTGCTTGCTGTCGTACTCGTAGCAGAGCTTCTTCGTACTTCAGCAGCGTAGTAACTCACGGGCGCGCCTCGATGAAGAACATCACAGCGTCCCATTTTGAGGGCCCGAGCAGCTCGGACCCTCCCAGCCTGCTCGGAGTGAACAGGTCCCTGCGCCGTGGCATGATCACCACCTCGGTGGCCAGGGCTTCCAGCTCCCTGAACCAGGACTGTCCCGGCCAGTACGGAGCCACCACCGTAGCAGCGGCCCCCTCCTCCCGCAGCTTGTGCGCCACCTCGTCCAGCAGCGCCCACGGGGGGTTCACCCAATTGTTCTCCCCCCGCCAGTCGTACGTAGAGAGTCCACACCTTCGCACTTCGGGTCTTTCCACGCAGCGTAGTACCGAGGAAGCTGCGCGGAGATCTCGGAAGCGAACCGGTCGACTGTGTAGGGCCCCCACTGCTTGTTGGCCCACACAAACCAGTCCCGATTCAGCCTCCAGTCGTCCAAATCCTCGCAACGCGAAAGGTTGTCGGCCCACACGTTGGCCTCGCTGCGGATGTACCGAGCCTGCAACTCGATGTCGTGCAGATCCAGTAGCAGCCAGAGTCTCCTCATTCTCCTCATCAGGTCCGGGTTTCTGGAGGTGAAGTGTGACAGCATCGCCACCACCGCCTGGTTGTCGCAGTAGAGTCGTACGACCTTGCCCTCCAGCTCCTGCAGGAACGCCTGTACGGTCTTGTACACGGCCTCCAGCTCCAGGTGTGTAATGTGCCAGCAGCGCATCTCGTCTGGCCAGAAACCTCGCGCGGGGAACTTCAGGTTCAGCACTCCTCCCCACGCTGTCATCGAAGAGTCCGTGTGCACCTTCGCTCTCGTCGGGGATCTCCAGATCTTGCGCCCGTTCCACCTGCTCATCACAGGCAGCCTGGACCACCATTCTAAGTCCCCCCGAGCTGAACGCGAGATTTTTACCTTCGCTCCCCAGCTGCGTTTCTCCGCCAGCACGAAGTAGAGCTCCCGTAGGTAGAGCCGCGCCGCTGGTACTGCCAAGTACACGGATTGGCAGAGTCCCGTGAAGGACGCCAGTCTCCTGGCAGGAATCCACCTCCGATTTCTCGCTGCGTCGCACAGGATCTCCTTCGCCTTGGTGTGGATTTTGTGCACCCGTCGTTCTGTCACACGGAATTGTCCCAGCTTCAGGTCCACCTCCAGCCCGAGGTGCTCTACCACCTGCGTAGGCTCCCAGTGGCCCTTCTTCTCGTTCCGCCGTAGGCCAAGTCGATGAAGCACCAGTTGAACTTTTTCTCGACGCTGAAAGCCATCTCGCTGAGAGTCGACCAGCACCAGAAAATCGTCCATGTACTACTCGTATTCCGCTGTGACGGTTCGCGTCCCCGCCAGCACCACCGGTCCTGCGACGGACTGACCATCGCTGTCGTACTGCGGAACCGTCCCGCAGTCTCTTGATTTCTCTGCGATCCTCCGCTGCCTGTGGAGAACGCAAAGCCTCCACCATCACGCGTACGAACTTGCAGAAAACTCTCGGAGCGTCGCTCCATCCGAACGGCATCGCTGAACATTGAAGCAGGTCCCCTTGCAGGTCGAACTGCATGAACTTCTGGAAGTCCGGGTGGATTCCCAGCGCGTGAAAACCGTCCTGGAGGTCGAAGCTGAAGCACCAGTCGCCCGGTTTCGCCAGTCTCCTTAGTTTCTTTAGCGTCTCCATCTTCACACGATTTTTTACACACCACTGGTTCAGCCATCGGAAGTCCACCACCAGTCTCCACTTGTTCGTACCCGGTTTTGGCAAAAAGCGCGAGAAACGTGAGATCTTCTCGTCGCTCTCGTCCAGGCACCGTTCTCCAGCAGCCTCTCCTTCTCCGCGTCCAGCCACACCTGCTGCTGCCGCGTAGCATCCCTCAGTGACACCCCGTGGTCGAACGGAGGCGGAGGCTTGCGCTTCCACCTCAACTTCACCCCGTGAGTAATCCATTGCATCACCTCGGAACTGGCGCCCGCCGCGCGCCATGCTCCCCTCCGCTGTCTCACCTGCTGTTGCACGGTGAGTTTCCCCCGTCCAGCGCCCGGAGAGGGCTGTTGCGCTGGACGGGGTGGCGGCACGCACATCACGCATCGGCCGCGGGCTTTCCGCCCCGGCCTTTGCCGCCGCCTTTGTCGGTAGGCTGCTTCGTACCGTCCTTCTCTTTGTTCTTACGCTCCTTCCAGCGGTCGCGGTCCCGTGGATCTTTTACAACCCGCGTTTCCGCGCTCGCTGCGTTCTTCGACGTGATGTTCAGCATCGCCCTGCCGCGGTTCTTGTCGAAGTCGTTCAGCCATTGCTGCAACACCTCGTCCGCCACCACGCCGTCTGCTGCCTGGTACACCCTGTCCTCCACGAACTGCAGCTTTGCGCGTAGAGCGTCTGATCCTCCACGCTGCGAAGAACCAGGCTCCTGCTCCAGCTGCCCGCGCAGTTCCAGCATCGTCCAGCGGTTGCAAAGCAACGCGTAAATGCCGTGGACCGAGTTGGTAACTTCGTGGCAGTGTTTTTGCCAGTCTCTCAGCGTCAATCCGCGGTCTTCGTTCTCGTCCAACGCCTGGTTGCACGCGTTCACCACGTCGTGCAAGTAAGACAGCGCTGGAGCCAGAACCATGCACTCGTACTTCATCGAAGAGTTGGACTTCTTGGAGAGCGCGTCGTACGTCTTGCTGCCGTGCAGGTCGTACAACTGCGGCATCCTCGTTGTCAGTGTCGCCGGCCTCGGTGGGAACGGGTTGACGGAGGCTGCTGGCACGTAGTCCAGCTTCTTCCTTCTCTCCAGAAGTTGCTCGGCGGACTTGGCTGCGGATTCCGGGTCAGAAGTCCCAGGCTTCGCCGCCAGCTTCGCCTCCAGCTCAACGTTGATCTGTGCTTGACGTTGAAGCTCAGCACGCAGCAGTCGATGATCCTCTGCCTGCTGCTTTTGCATTGTCAGAATTTGTTGTAACAGCACGTCCTGAGTGGACGGTGCTGCCGGGGAAGGGGAAGCCTGCCCGATGTCTGGCTTCGCCGGGAGGGGAGGGAAATCCTCTGTAGACTTGCTCTTCGAAGAACCAGCCATTCTCTCTCCCTCAGAGGAGTAACAGTGAAGTCAATCGTACTGTCGTAGTCGCTGTGAAGCCGTCGTTTGAAGTCGTAACGCCGTCCCCGTGACTTCACTGTCAGATCTCCTGTCGTCGTTCGATCGTCGTCGTACAACCAAGTGGTCTAGTCACTACCTACTCTACTGTTTTACCGGTGAAACAGGTGAAGAAAATTACAAAATCGGATTTGCAGTGTGCCTCACAGAGTACCGTAGGTACCCGTGAAGTTCCTGTTTGCAAGAGCAAAAGGAACAGAGCTGAACAGGCGTGTCGCTTCGTGGCTACTTGTACATCCTGTTTGTGTCACGGAGCTACATGTGTCATTCGGCTCTACTGCAGCAGGAGTCACGGATTCTGAAAGTCTGAAACCACAAAAATTCTGTTGCACTCCAATTTGAACAGAATGTATTCAGGTATCGACACAATTGAAAAAAATGGTTGAGTTAATGATGAATCTTCAAGAGCATGGGATCGTAATATAATCATTAGGCAAACATGTGAGTAAATTGGGTGATGATGACAAAATGTGCAAGGTAGTGCAAGTAGGCATTAAAAAAAATCAAATTTACCATAGTCTATAAGGATTTTGTGGCGTCATAAATTTGTGACGTCATAAAACGGACTTTTTCAAAGAGGGGGACAATCTAAAGATTTTTCCCCAATACACAAATTTGTCACGTCATAAAACGGACTTTTTCAAAGAGGGGGACAATCTAAAGATTTTTCCCCAATAAAAGATTCTCCACTTCGGAGGCCATCTTTGATTTTCGAGGTTCTATCGTTATAAATCGTGTCACTTGTACAATAACCATCCGATCGTTCGTCGTTCCTCGCCTTCCGTCTTGTGCGTTCAAGCAATCGTCATCGTCGAGGCGGTAGCGGTATATCCGATACATCGATTGCAATAACGACGTGGCACGGTGTTCTGAACGTGAACGTGAGCAGTCCGATTTCTGAACATCGCGCGTGCCATGCTGAGCGTCGGGTGGCATTGCGGCATATGCAGAGTTGCAGACGCGGTGGCATCGTGGCACTGGAACACGAACAATTACACTGTGAATATTTATAATATTGAAGCTGTGTCCACACTGTAATATATAAATGAAACTAAACTTCTTTCATTTGTATATATATATAAATGGAGGCTTCATGCAAAAATCCATGTATATATAAACAAGTTTCAATTTATAGGTGTGTAAAATTTATATATGTGTATCTTCAAAATTAGATATATCTTTCTACGCTCAGCCAATAGAATGTTGAGGATTTTGCATGAATTTCAGCTCCCACTGTTAAGGATTTTGCATGAATTTCAGATCGCACTGTTAAGGATTTTGCATGAATTTCAGATCGCACTGTTAAGGATTTTGCATGAATTCCAGATCGCACTGTTAAGGATTTTGCATGAATTTCAGTTCGCACTGTTAAGCCTTGCATGAATTTTGCGTGACCACATTTATTAGAAAGAGGGGGAATCTTCGATTTCATCTCCGATTTTTTCCCCAATATGTTCAGCACTTGGGACCCTGAAGGTACACTTACAAACAATTTTTGCGTACTAAGTGTGCGTGTGTGTATGTTCTGAATACACCTTGTTGATTAGAGGTGTGCCCACATATCATTAGTCTTGAGATTATCGGAGCACTTTCCTGCCCTATATATAGTTGGACGCATATTAGTTTCCCCCCCCACGGCGGATGTTACCGTCCTGAAGTGTTCCAGGGCCTACTTTTGTAGAAGATGCCTTTGTGTCAGTGTTGCGATCCGATCGCTGCGCAACAAGGTGGATCCAGAATACACCTTGTTGCCCACTTTTCACTTATCTTGAGATTGTTAGAGACATAATCAATCCTGCATCTGATCGGAATATTATATAGTTTTCTTCCCTTCGCGGTGGTGATACCGTCCTGAAGTCTTCCAGGGCCTGCTGTTTTAGCGGGTGCCTCTGTATTACACATTGTGATCTCTTACACACGGTGTGGCAGAGAGTATACAAAAAACAAATACACCTTGTTGTGCATATGTATTCTGAATACACCTTGTTGTGCATATATATTCTGAATACACCTTGTTGTGCATATATATCAGAATATATTGTACACTCCCTGTTGTGCCGTGCACGGGATCACACCACCAAAACAGGGGCACCCACTATCAAGCAGACCCTGGATGGAACACTTCAGGACGGTGTCAACCACCGCGGGGGGAAATTATAGATATCAACAGCAGAGTGTATACAATATATATGTATCTATGTTATTTATATTGAGTTGATATATCTGAACGACTTGTCATTCTGTCAAGTCGTGATCAGAATGACACAGGATCTGACCTGCGTCATTCCCCCCGCGGTGGATGATACCGTCCTGAAGTGTACCATCCAGGGCCTGCTTGATCGTGGGTGCCCATGTTTTGGCGTTGCGATCCCGTGCGTGTCGCGGCAGGATGTATATACAAAAATGTATCTATGTTATATACACCCTGTCCCGCAGCGCAATCATATGAAAAAATGATAACATATTTATGCTAGTCATTTGGCTATTAACATTGAACATCCTTATATGAATTATTAAATGAATATGATTCGATGTATTCATTCCGATACTGGTTATGCTTTGAACATTGCTTGTGAGCCTGCATTTATTGGCCTTTACGCCCCATCTGTTTTTTATGAACGTGCTTGGGGCCCCTTCTCAAAAACATTATAAGCATATGCTCTTGTTCTTTTTATTGGGTTTAAACCCGGATATGTTAATTCAGTATGGTGCATTGATCGCATGAATTCCTCGTTACACTATACAATTTGCAACATGCGGTGGCTGTCTACGGAATAGAATGTCGCGAACAGGTCGGATTCTCATTATGAAGCCTCAAATCGGTTGGATCATCGTGATCGAACCCCAAATCATCTCTGGATTAATGCAATTAACTTGAAATGTTGCTAAATATCGATTTTTAAACATCGAAATTATATAAACTGGTATGTAATCTGGCATATTGAAAATACTGAACATATAATGGAGATACTATAATGAGTGCTTAGATAGAGCACATTGACCACGGTTCGATACGCGCACGGCATATTGGGGTTTCTGTGTTTATGCTATTAGCGTATTTTTTTTCAAATTTTTGCTGACATTCTTTGACTTTAATTTCTGATTAAGATGATCTTATATCTGAATTTTGAAAGGAACCCACTGTTTAAGAATATTTCCCAATTTCTAAATTAGACAATTCCTATTGTCTAAGATGGGGCAAGGATGGTAATTAGTTTGAAAATCGTAACCTATTACAAACTAATTAGCCGATTCTTCTAACTAATATGATTATAATTAGTTACAACCCCCAACCGATATGATTGTAATTATGCACATTCTCCAAACCTATTAGGTTACCTATTAGTAGACTACTGCAACCTATTTGATTAGTATTCTTACAGATTTCAAACCTATTAGGTTAGATGCTTATTTCCAGTGAGAACCTATTTGATACTAATTAGTTCAGCTTGGCAACCTATTGTGTTAGTAATTTCGGAGCTGCACAACCTATATGATAACAGGTTTCAAGACTAATTAAACCGGTTTGAGACTACAACTAAGCAAATAAGGTAGGCAGGAAAACACATGCACTGTGGCAAGTCAAATTAATACTTAGCACTCACTCGCAGCAATCACTGATTCTAACCCTGAGCATATGCTCCAAAGTGTCCTCCTCAGTGTTTTTTCGCAGGTCGTCATGCATTCTGCCCGCTGCACTAAACGTCCGCTCAACACCCGCAGTAGTTGCAGGGCATCCTAAAAACTGAAGAGCCATGCGGTAAACATCAGGCAGGTCTTTGGCTTTTGCGTTCCACCACACCATCACGTCAAAACCGTCCTCGTTAGCTTCTTGGGGCAAGGAAAGATAGCTATCCAGCTGATCTTTCTTCACAACAGGTGTGCTAGCCCCCGTTTTTTTCCTCAAGAAAGATGCCTCACCAAATGAACGGGGATCGGAGGCTTGCACAGCAGGTGAGCGGGCAGCCTCGGCAGCCACGGTGGGCTTGAAGTTGGTCCATGCAGTTCTCAAAAAGCTCATGGCCCGATCACGCGTCATGTTGCCACCGTCGTAGATGTTGCAGCCGTCGAAGTCCCAGTTTTTAAAGCGAGGATCCAGAAGCGTGGACACGATGTAGTCCTCTAGGATGGACATGCTCAAGTCGTTCACCCACCGTTGGACGAACTCGTCGTGCATGGCCTCGCGACCAGTGCGTACAGCAGGTATTAGACTAGAATGTCGAAGTACCGATCCATCGGCCAACACCAAGTCCACAGTGGGATCCAGTTCGCACTCGATGAGGTAGGCGGTCATGGGTAACACCAACGACATTGTGACATACTTGGTGCCCTGGATGATCCTGGTGTAGTCATACACCGGCTGCAAAACTGGAAGCTGTAGGCATCCCCACGCGAACACTGAGCATTCGTTGTAGCTAATAAAAGATATAAAATATTTCACAACATGCTACCAGCCGTTTCACCCTTTACCTACACTGCACAACCACTGAAGTCAAGGCGGCTCAAACATGAAGAAACGTCAACGTACCGCGTGCTGGATGGTCTGCCAATCCGTCAGGTCTAATTGGAAGTCACGATAAGTGGATCCGACGTCGTCAGTGCTCATCTTTAACTGAAGGGACTCCACGTCGAACATCTGCAATGCCGTTTGCTGGGGCGGAAACCACTCCCACTGGAGAAAGATGCTATTCCAGCGAATAGCTACGGAACGTGCTGGCTGAGTCGTTGGGAGCTGGTACTTTTTTTGGCAGCGATGGAGGCAAGACAGCCCAAGGGGAGATCGACGGAATAGGGCGGCTATCCCCTTGGTCTTGGTATGGACTTTGTCGATGGCAGGGACCTTCAGGAAGGCCAAGACGCATCTCTGTCCGACATGGCAAGGGCAAGGGGAGGTCTCAAACTCAGATAACCCCTTTTGAACATTGCTTGCCCCATCGGCGACAGCCTTGTGCAAACAGTCGCGAACTGTATCGACTGCCTGAGCAGCCTCTGACCCAGAAGAGGCAGTGATGAACTTGCCAACACCGATGTGTGCAAGAGCCGATTTCGTCGCGGACTCTATCTCAGCGCCAGTGTGAGCCACCTCGCCGAAAGGTACAGCTCGAACCAACACCTCGGAAATGGACGTGTCACCAGCTCGCCAGAAATACAGCAAGATTCCAAGCAGCGCGATCCCATTCTCGGACCAAATATCAATCGCTGCGAGTGAACAAACAGAAAGTCAAACGTTGTTTGATGAAAAAAACAATCAACCATAGTAGGGTATGATATTCACGGCCGTACGAGAAAGATACACCGAGGTGAAAGATACTTATACAGTCAAACAGTAATATACTAACAGTCAACGACCCGCACAGGGTAAACTATTCACATCCGGAAAATGTGGAAGCAGCGGTTGACAGTACCTGAAGAGGGGAGGACACCGCCTGCCACGTGTCGAGCCACTTTTTGCCGATCGTGAGCCAAGGCCCTGCCTGCTTTGACACAAAGCTGGCGCACAACATTGTTCTTCGTGGGCATGGAGTAGGCCCCTTCAGACGCGAACATCAAAACATCGGAGAGTTCAGTGTCACGTTCCGGGAGGCTCAGCGGACGTGCCCGCTTGCACAGCCAGTGCACGACTTTTCGGGTCAGCTGGTCCCGCTTGCCAGGCGGCCAAGAAGTAGAGCTCTTCGAGATCACGCTCTGGACACGGGGATCATCGGATCCGCCCCGGGGATCGGCCCCATCAAGGAAAGCCTCAGCTTCCAGTTCAGCAAGGTGACTCTTGTGGACGTAGGAGAGGTGCTGTCGGGCATTGGTGGTGTTGGTGCAGGAGGCAAGCCGGGCATTGCAGTTCTGGACGGCGCATCTGAGACCGATGGGAACGTTGGTGGTGGGGCAGATAATCTCGTTGAACAGCGACCAAACCTGCAAGGAAGCCACCAACAGTACATGTTCGTTATTACTGTCAACGACGGAAGCAGACCAAATTAACAAACAGATATCAAACTCGATGAAGTTTAACACAGCGCTCGCACGCTAATCTCGCCGAAAATCCTTTTGAGAATACTACTAAAAGAATTGAGAATTCCACAACAGCACCGACACAAGCAAGTCAACAACGAACCTTTGCAGCCCTACGACCTCGCATGGCAGGTCGAAGGATCTCGTCCGGCTCATCATCATCATCTTCATCGCTACCGACGACATTGTTAGCGGACGGGTGGGTATTTTCAGGCGCAGCGCTACTGGCGGCAGCAGCAACTACAACAGGGGTGTGGTCGTTGACAGGGGTTTTGCGTTTGCGTTTGCCGAGCTTCAGTGGTTCCAGTTGAGAGCGCTCCTTTCTGAAGGTGGCTATGTCGTCCTCCAGACCGGCTAGGTTCTCGATGGGCTCCCAAGTATCATGCGCTTGACTGTACCCTTTCCACCGGATGAGCCACTCCTCAACCGTGCGATCGCCTACTTTAGACAATCGTTCCGCTAAAATACTCTCAACATCGTAGATATCATCTGCGTTACCGCGATGGTCAAATTCGTGATTGGGCGTGCGCTTGATCGGCCCCTTGCCGATGGGTGGCAGCCTGCTACTATTGCTCGAAGGTTTGCTTTTCTTGGCTGCCCGCTTACCGTTACCGCCCATGATGAACAACTAGAGCTTTGACTGGGGATGCTGGGTGCTTTATAGTCTTCAGCATGGTGGTGCTGGTCGGTGGTGAAGCATTTCAACATTTCAAAATCTGACCATAATATCGGACGGCGCAATGTCAGGGCATGGGCATTCTACCAATCACCGTGCACCGTGCCGACCTAACCGATTTTTCGCTTTTTGCGGGCAACCAATCCGATTAATAGTGTATGCGATTTATTTGCTGTGGAATTTTGAAAACCGATTGTATTGCCGATTATTGCCCACGATAACCGATTCGATTGCGGTATGCGATTTGCCACAACCTATCCGATTAGTAATTAGTCCACGCTGGTAATCGATTCGGTTCTAATTAGGCCACGCTCCAAACCTATACGGTTTATAATTAGTTCCGAGTAGAAACCTGTTCGATTGTAATTAGTCACGAATCGCAAACCTATTTGATTGGTAATTCTCGATCGGGGAAATCGATTCGATAGGTGTATACACTATTAAATCGATTAATCATAATTCCTCGACTAATCGATTACCATCCTTGAGATGGGGGTAACCCCACTTTGTACAATATAGACATGTCCTAATGTCCTGATTATGGACAATTCTTTTAACATATATTGTGGGATAAATTGAATTCTATTTCTATTTCTATACTATTTCTTGGTCATCTATTTTATCATTGGATGACATTGAATTCAGCATTACAATTGTTGACCTTGTGATAAGATCTTATCCGAAATGAGTCAGCTTTGATTACAATACAAAACATTTTTGTACAACTATTTTGGGTGTGTGGAAACTGTTCATTTTCACTTTGCAAAAGTTCCGTAAGCGTACTACCAGTGTCCCAAGTGCTGATCAGATTTGCATCCTGAACAGTTTTGCATACATTTTGAGATTTTACACATATTTTGGTTTATATATTTTCATTGAATATATGTGCATGTATGCATGATCGCTTGGGGACTTTGTGAATAGTCGAAGGTGTCTTCACACAGGTGTGCCCACTTATCACATTTGTGGAAATGAACGGGTTATCATCCTACCATGTTTGTGTTGAGTTGAAGTTATATATATTTCATCCCCCCGCGGTGGTTGACACCGTCCTGGTTTTTCAGGGCCCTATTTTGGGTGCCCCTGTTTCACGTTGCGCGCCCGTAAGTGGTGTGGCAGGGTGTATACAAAATCATTATGAGGCCACGCCACAACGTTTTCAGCGAGGGCTGGCGCGGGCTTGTAAACGGGCTCGTATTTTTTGTTTGCTTAACCCCTATGGAGCGGATGGAATTTTTTGTAAAATCCATATGTTTCACAAATATGCCGTTTTCACGGTGTATGGTATCTTGGCAAGTGCGCGGGATTCATTACGTGTTCCACAACTCCTATACAGTGATTTTGGTATATTTTTTGTATACTCTCTGCCACACCGTGTGTAAGAGATCACAATGTGTAATACATACAGAGGCACCCGCTAAAACAGCAGGCCCTGGAAGACTTCAGGACGGTATCAACCACCGCGAAGGGAAGAAAACTATAAAATATTCCGATCAGATGCAGGATTGATTATGTCTCTGACAATCTCAAGATAAGTGAAAAGTGGGCACACCTCAAACCTTATGTCATGCGCTCGAATCTTGACGTAGAACAAGTAGATGAATACATGATATATTGAATACATGATCACATGATATATACACCGATATATAAGCGCTATACAAGCAAAAAAACACCTTTTCCAGGAATCAAAAGTGTGAAAAATGTTTACACACAGCCCCTTGATCGAGTATTAAGTCACCCGCGACCGTAAAACAATCGCCTTTACTAATGCTTTGATATGTGTAATGGTGGTTTTAGTCAAACACATCAATATATCAAAATATTCAAGCAGTTAGGTGTAAAAAACACAAAAAACAACGAAAAAATATCATTTTTCAAATGTTTTCCATACTTAAGGCCATATTGTGTGTGTTCGGAGGGAAACAACTGTTGGGAAAGTATCTATTGCCCATATGAGGTGCATGGTCATTTTTAATGATATCAATCATCGAACCGACAAACCCCTGTCGATGGAAGGCATCAAAACCGTAATTTTGCACACTTTAAGATACTTTTGACACGATTTCCATGCCAAGAAATAAGCAACTTTGGGGATTGTCTTACACCGAAATTGCCCTTGGGTGAGATATATATAACAAGTATATGTGTATAATAAATTGTTGACTATTAGATATAGCTATTGCAACGGGTTTGCTAAGCGTGTATGGGCGATTTCGACAAGTGCTATTATGCTAAGTAATGAATGCAAGTTTAGAGTTTGAAGTGGTTGTACCGTATACGGTACAAACCGCTCCATAGGGGTTAAGGCGCGTATCAAGTCATTCAAATAATGGATAGTGTTTCTCATTTCATATGATATGGATTAACCTCTTGTAATGCTTTATTTATTGCTTTTGTTCCAACATTATTCTTGTTGGTATGCATATGCAAAGCGTGAGGACGAAACTCCTTTCGACTTTGGACATTCTGTCATATTGCTATGCATCCTTGTAGATACCTATGGATTTGCACAATTGCATGCTGCACTCTTGCTGCATTGCTTGACCCACTCCGAATTCCTCTGGGTGGCGGGTTTTGGGCAAAATTGATTTATTGTTTTAGCTACTGTGTGTACATATGTATTCTTTAATTACGGATGGTGTTTACTTTGTCGTCGTGAGTTGTTCTACATTTACGTATGCCGTATGTCTATGTCACGGCTTTTCTGCATCACGATATTCGATGATGATTTTGATACCTCCGATTTTTTCTCACACGGTGCTTTCTTATAGAGGCTTTGGCATGTGGCTTGCAATTTATTTTCAAAGAGTTTCGTAAGCGTACACTCAGCGTCCCAAGTTCTGAGCGAGTGTGCATCTTTGATTGATTCATAATATACCATATATATTCTGAATATATATGATATATAATAATATATCATATATATATAACACATACGCAACGCGCATTGTACTTAGTTTATTATGTTGTATATTTTGATGCCATTCTCTCGGGTTTGCCTGACTGAAATATGTATGAGCTTCAAAATTTCATGCGGCTAACGGAATTATGAAATGTGTATTGCTGGAAAGGTTGGACACGGATCATTCACACATATGGCGCGGCTTCGACTCACAGATTGGACCTTGACCCTCAACAAATCATACAACTGGCGTTCCGCGCCGATCAAATCAAGATTTGCACTATGGGTGGGCACTACGATGACTGTGTCACATCCAGACCTGAGACCTTTCCGATACAAATGTTGCGCAAAGGTTATGCGATCAGTCACGACAATGACAGCCCATGCAATGCGGCGTGTATCAACACAGTCTGGGTTGCGGACTTGGTTGGCCCTTCACCGCCAGGGGCATCTCGAACAGATCGCCTGTGGAGCATTTGTGGGATTTCAGGTGCTGGTGCATTGACGACTGAGACAGGTCTTTTCTATCACGCATGCGGCAACCAGAACGGTTTGCATTTATCTGTAGCCGATGGAGGCCTTAGCACCTGGGATATAAACCATGGTAATACAGTGCCAAGCAGCTTAGAAGTGTTTATCAACACAGTTCTACCAGGTAATGCTTCTGAATACCCCGATTGTGCAATTATTGTCTTTCAGCAACGCGATTCACACCACATGTTGATGTCATATATAACGTTAAGCTTAACCCCTAAAGGGCGGTTTGTACCGTATACGGACGGATCACTCAAATTCACATTGTGACGTCATAAGACTCCCGAATTTACTTTTGAACACAGTTCTGAAAATGTCTCGACGAGCCGCATGCAACAATTTGCCCAGACATTGTCAAATCGAAGGTTCACGATTAAGAAAGGTTGATTAAAGCTTGTTTTTAGGATATCATAATTATATCCCTTCTATTTTAAATGATTAAGTGCCGTTACAATCACCCTAACGACGTTACATAACCCTAATGTACTGTTGTGCATTAGATACGACGCGTGAATTTTGGGTTGGGCTCAATATTAGGGTTGTTTGGGTATCTTCAAGTTTAAGATCTGGAACTGGTGATTTACTTCGCGAAACTCCAATACCTAATACTTTACACGCGTTAATGCGATCCACCTTGATATCGCATTTCCAGAACTGTTTTCGAAAGTTCCTTTGGATGTCGAATGCTCAAGTTATTGCAAAATATGTGCATGCGTAAGAACCAAAACAATTCCATCCGCCCTTTAGGGGTTAATAATAATATGTTGCAGATATCCACATACATACACGGCATTCAGTGGCATGTATTGCCCTACTCTTTATCATCATAATGGGTTTGTTGTGGTTGCATTCATTATGTTTGATATGCTGGTGCATTAAATGATTGGTCCTAAACCTGGATCCTCATATTCCCCACTGAGCCATATGTGGGTGATTGATAGAACAAACACACATTTACACTACACTATTTGTAATCTGAGATGGCTGTCTAATGCCAATAACGCGGCAAACCGCAAGAGGAACAACGTAACCCAACAACATATATAAAAAATAAGAAGATACAAACGTATTCGACGTTTCAAATTGCGGAAGAGACATTTGTCTCAAATTTTATCGTGAAGATCATTATTATACATACTATGATAATGTTTAAGCACAATATTGTGTAATGCAATGTGATACAAGACGATTCTATTCAAATGATCCTGATGCGTGATGGCACACTAACGATACCCGGTCAGATTGTCATTTTATTCATGACGATTTGATCGCATAAACAGCATTTCCATCTATAAGCGCCGTGTAGCTTTTATTCAATCCATATGGTATGCTGCTTTATAATTATATTATAAATGATTATGAGTAAACATGACAGTTAGCAATCATTATTTGCATATGTCATGTTGCCATGACCTATCGATGCCTGCCAATCATACTATTAGGTATGTGGCCCAATACATATCAAGGTATGTCTTACGCAAGGTCGACTTTACACAAAACTTCCGAAAATATTTTTATTCGATAAACATGTCGGTCAAAGCAATCTAAACATATTGCGTACTCCGGGTATGCAATTGACCCAGGCATTGAAAAGTTATGGTCGATACCGCTCAGTTATCTCCCATACTTAACCATACATAAGCGGAAACTTAAATCGCTTATATCTCACGATCTAGAAAATCAGAAGTTTTGTGTAAAGTCGACCTCGCGTAAGACATACCTTGATATGGCATACGCCGTGAGATTATATACCCCATTGACTACATACCGTTCGATGTTCATTCGGTATAAAATTATATATAGATATATCATATTAAAAAAAAAACATACAAAGTACCCATTATAATTATGATGGTACGATGCACCAAGGAGGTACGAATCACGGAATGACAACATAATACGGCATGTCAAGCCGTATAACAGGCTTGACACAAGCACGTTACCTCATTATTGTAGTGTGGAAACGAGCGAGTGGGTTTCAAAGCCCCAGTCAGGATTGAATCGTAACGTTGTTGCATACCCTTTTCAGATTGTTATATAGCCTGGTTGGTCGCTGTGCAAGAAAGGTTGCGTTACGACGACCCTGCATATATTATACCGCTACGGTGTGCGATGTAGGCTGAGGGTTACGTTCCTGCACGGTGCACACTTCAACGCAGTGATACAGCTCGCGCATGCATCATATGTTCATCACACGATGATGTGCCGCATTCCACAAGTCTCGCAGGCCTTGTCACGCCGGGATAAGCGTTGTGTTTGTCACGGTCTGGGTGATCCTGGATGCCTCTAATATATGGTGTCATATCAATACATTTGTATTCGATGTGGTGGTGTTTTTAGAGTGATATAATAATACGTATATGCATTATCATTACTTGCACTCCTCGAATCAAAAAGTGCGTACAAACAACAGCGACCAGTCAATACAGCTCAACCCCTAATGATGAAACCATCCCAAGCAAGTCAGGCAGATGTCTTCACAGATGTAACCGATATTTTACATTTCGTCCGCGCAGGCTCTTCACGCTACTCTGCTGAAGCAAGCAAATCTCCTGAACCTGTTCGTTTTTTATTAAATATGGTAGACATGACGAGTTTTCTGGAGCACTCTTGATTATACAAAACCCGCCTGTCACTCAACTGCACACTTACTCCCTACTGCTATTACTTGGAGTTCATCAGGCAAACAGTTTTGTCATTTTCTTCACCTGCTTTTTTAGTTCTCGATTGAACCCATCTCATGTATTCGGTTGACAAGAGATGAAGCCATATCAGCTCAGCTTGCAGTCGCGACTGCAAATTGATATGACTCGGCTGCGGATGGGCTCAATCAAAGCCTAAACAAATAGGTGCTAGTGATATGAATATGTCTATGGAAGTTACACACATAAAACCAAGTACTTACCTAATGACTTTCAATTAATAGCAGCAGGGGTTATGTGTGCAGTCGAGCAACTGGCGCGTTTTTTATGTACTTGAATAAGTTGTAAATTACTCAGAATTGACTGTCAGATTGCAAAATAAGCGGTCTGAGTCAATTGACTTTTGTGAACGCAACGATGCCCATATTGTGGCACCACAGGTTGTGAACATGTATAGCATGTGCGATGTTTAAGTTATGACATAATAAGTCTCAGTATATACAAGAGAACCACAAGTTAAAACGGTATGCTATATACACATAAGAATTAATTGTTTTGGCATAGGTCAGACTAATTTCGTTCCCTGCCTGCTGGAACTCGTCAGTGAGAATAATGAATCACTGCGTGGGCCCGGTTACCACATATAGTCCTACTAATTAAATCAAATCAAAGATACTCAACGGCTCGCAATCCAGAACTCAAAGTGACAGAGGTAAAAAACCATGACAACAAAAAACACAGTCAGCATCAGGAATATACCGCCACTCATAAGAAAGATAACAACCCAGAGTAAAGAAACATTCAAAGTTCATAGAGCGATAATCACAACGTAGGAGACTTCATCTTCAGCATCAAACATTTAAGTCTGCCCCAATAGTCCAGGGGAAACTTCGCTGCAATAGCTGATAAACCACGACTCAACCATCCGCCGGGATAATCCTGCCGCTGTAACTCACGCCAAAGCTGTAAAAGAGCCACCGGTCACATCCTGTCTTCATTAGTGTGTGCAAGTATACGAGAAATCACAGAGACAAGAGTGCTAGCTTTCCTTCTCTCCGGACAAGCCGAGCTCAAGTGAACAAAAGGAAAAGCACGGCGCTAATCAGAAAGCTGAATATTGCCACGCTTTTCATTTTGCATCATTTGTCGAAGACAAATACGACCATCCTGCAGAAGTACCTCCATACCACAATACCGCTCCGGAGTATCAGGCAAATCAGCACTAGAACCCGCCACCTCTGTTTTTAAAACCCGCATCCCAGGAGGATAACATTTGTCACGGTAGCGGCGCAAAACCCGTCTAATTCTCCGCCACTCCTAATCAGTGCCCGTCCACGTGCATACCATCGCCAGACCATCATCAACCTGTCGCACTGCTAACAGATACCGGCGATCCGCACGAACACTCTGTGTAAATTCCCGCTCACCGTACGCACATACACAAAGTGCTTGGCCTGGACTGTCACAACCACCCATCCCAACACCACGTGTTTGACGAACCAACTGTCCAGCAATCCACACATAATTATTAGTCAATAAAAGTGAAAGTGCACGAATAACCTTGGACTTCGTGATACGTACAACCGTCTTCAAAGGAACACCAGGCACATACCACCGCACTCCGCGGCTACCACGTCGCAAGCGATCGAGACCAGATCTTTCAAAAGCAGTCCATAAATTTTGTATACTTGCTATCGTACCACGTTCAGTTTTGGGTGCTCCTGTTTGCACGTTGCGTTCTAATGAGTGGCGTGACAGGGTGTATATAAAACTATCGTACCACATTCAGGAAAGTTATGAGCAAAATAGGAGCACCCACCAAAGAAAAGGCAGGCCCTGGAATACAGTGTATGATATGCATAATTCAGGATATGCATATCATACATGACATGATATACATATATAAAGCATATATATATATATATATAAAGCATACATGTGTATATTAAATATACATCAATATATAGTATTCACTCTGGCTTACCACCACGCATTGTGCGATATGTGCCAAGCAACAGAGGCATCCGATTGTCAAATCAGACCGTGATAATCGCGACGCGTGTCCCGGCGCGACGGGGCAAACAAGGCTACACACGAAGCGATTCACAGCGTGAAACACACATACTGCAGGTATGAGCGAAGGTCGCTGCATACACAGACTATATTAGCATGCACCACGTGATTATCTCTACACGTATAGTAATGCATGCTGCGTTATGAACACATGCATGTAGCCAACTGTGTCGATAACGCGTACCCTTGGATTATATCGTCTCGAAGCCGAACTTGTGCGTGGTCGTTAGGAACGGATCGTTCGCCGCACGTGCCTATGTATATACTATACTTGCAAATTGGATTAAATATACATCAACTACGCGTTCATTATGCAGTGTGCCTGTACATAGACATCATCACTTGAAGATAGCCATAATTCACAATGATAAACCACTTACAACGTTTTTTTGTCTGCTACACGGTGATCACATACATGCAGATATACATAATAGTATTCACTCTGGCTTACCACCACGCATTGTGCGATTTGTACCAAGCAACAGAGGCATCCAATAATTAAATCAGACTGTGATAATCACGACGCGTGTCCCGGCGCGACGGGGCATACAAGGCTACACACGAAGTGATGCACAGTGTGAAACACACATAGGCGTATGAGCGAAAGTCACTGCATGTTCAGATTATAGTATAGCATGCATTACGATATGATTTGTACATGCACAACGTATGGTGTGTTATGAATATATGCATGTAGGCAGTCGTTTTGATAACGCGTACCCTCAGAAAATAAATTTCCGAAGTAGAACTTGCACGTGGTCATCATGAACAGATCATACAATGTGCGTATAGACTACAATTGCAATATATCGGCAATAGTCACACTGACAACTTATTATTATGAATAAGCCGCTACTTATGTTTATATGACAAGTGTATTGTATCTGTGTTATCCTGAGCTGAGCTTTGGATTCGGCCTGCTCGTTTACATGCATACTATACACAGTCACCAGTATAAGCATGGGGTGCTGTGCTTATTTATAGTCATATGGTACACCTTGATTGCAATTCATGTAAGCTCTGCATGATTATGAATATTAGAGTGATAATAACATAATTATCACATGTCTACACATCCTAGAGGTGGTGCCCATCTAATCACACTCAGTGCCCCACGTGTTGATGTAGCCTCATGATGTGAGACCCGTTTGAGTGTATTGTCCAGCCCTATTCATAATGCGGCATATCATCATTGCAAACCACGCATAAACAATTTCTCACCCTACTCATAGTGCGGCACAGCAGTGTCGATATTTACGGCTATGTTTAAATTTTGTTAATCTGAACAGCGTTCTGATTGATCACAAAGCAGAGATCTCCGTAACTCTAGCTCACATCAATTCATACTCGTGAAAAGTACTTTTTTATTTGCTACCAACCACAAATCATGGCACAAATCATACTAGCTAACTATGATCCTTCTGCGTGCCTGCCACCTCAGTCGCGCTGTGTCGGATCGTTCGTGCTTCCACAAGTCCCGGCTCGTCCTCCTTGAATACTGCCAGCTTCATAGCATTCTCAGCCGAGCCTTAAGAAATTCCAGAAAAACGTAGCATACTTACTTCATTTGGCAAACTCCGATTCCTTCGTCACCTCGCCGTAGCGCATCGCGTTGACGCCAGCCGTCACGTCAAGGGAAGCCGAGAGTTGCCAGCGGTGAAGCGGAAAAAATAAAAGACTGTCAACAAAATCACAAGTAGGTAAAAACGCCACGAATGAATTACCTGCAGTGGAACAACAACACTTCAGTAATTTCAGGAGTACCCCGTGCTTCACCACCGGCATGCTCCCGAGACTGGAGAAGTGGACAACGTTCGTGCTCTTGACGTCCTCAACGCACCAGTCCATACCACCAGATCGAGTCGTCAACCCCAGATCTCCCAAGCACCAGCACCGTCGTCGTCCCACCAGCTGCCATAAAAATGTGCCGCGTTCGCCACGTCATCTAGAGAGTCAAAAGAACGAACGTGCGACACTGCGCACCAAAACGGCAACCCTGACTAAACACCATCCCCAGCAAACAAGGGCCTGCGCGGCCTCAAAGCACCACCAAACAGAAAAAACATCGACTAGCATCGCCAACCGTGTCGCAAGGTAGTATTTACATTAAAACTCCTCTGGGCGTAAATATTCTGCTGGTTTGCCTGGCGTGCCACGCTCCCTTCAATATGCCAACCCGCAACTGTAATCTCCAAAAGTGCTTCAAGCCTCTTCAATCACAGCATCATGAGAGGTACCTCTTTCGAGCCCCTTCTCCTCAATTACTCAGCCCCGCGTCAACCACCTACTCGAAATAGTGGCGCGTTGATGACTGGCGAATAGAGCTATGTTTAAATTTTGTTAATCTGAACAGCGTTCTGATTGATCACAAAGCAGAGATCTCCGTAACTCTAGCTCACATCAATTCATACTCGTGAAAAGTACTTTTTTACATGCTACCAACCACAAATCGTGGCACAAATCATACTAGCTAACTATGATCCTCCTGCGTGCCTGCCACCTCAGTCACGCTGTGTCGATCGTTCATGCTTCCACAAGTCCCGGCTCGTCCTCCTTGAATACTGCCAGCTTCATAGCATTCTCAGCCGAGCCTTAAGAAATTCCAGAAAAACGTAGCATACTTACTTCATTTGGCAAACTCCGATTCCTTCGTCACCTCGCCGTAGCGCATCGCGTTGACGCTAGCCGTCACGTCAAGGGAAGCCGAGAATTGCCAGCGGTGAAGCGGAAAAAATAAAAGACCAACAAAATCACAAGTAGGTAAAAACGCCACAAATGGATTACCTGCAGTGGAACAACAACACTCGATGTCAGGATGCGCGGGCACATTTACATGTTACATTGACTGATTGACATCGGCTTATTGTGGGTTCTAATTTCTAGGCAGGTGTGATGCGCGGTTGCAACATAAGCGAACACCAGTGTTTATATTGTGGTGAGCGATGTGTGGATGTACAGGCCACACCGTGGATACTTATGTTGGATATTGGAAACTCGTGGGCACAAGTTCTGACTTGACTGTCACGATTTCAGCGGTATTTTCAGAGATTGACAAAAAGGAACAGGCTAAATCGTTTCAAAAAGGTTGGGAAAGTACAACTACCGCCAAGGCATCTGTAACGTTCAACGCCCCAATGGTTTCGGGCGCAGCAGAGCTTTCAGTATCAGGGACCGAACGCGCCCAGATGGAGCGAACGACATCACAAGCGCTATCATCCTCGGAAGAGAACTCATTCAGCATGAAGTGCAACTCGCAGTGCCAAGAATTTCCAGGTGGAAGTGTCTATGCATATTATGTAACTGGCAGACAGAGGGGTACTCAGTACTCGATGGATATTCCGGGAAACTGTCTGTTCGAGTGCATTGAAAGAGGGAAGGGCGAACCTCGCTGCCCCCCATCGTACTGTGGCAAACCCGCAGGCCAGTGTGATTGTTGTTCAAGTCTTGATTGGGTGGAGAATGCATATGCAGAAGGATTACCCCCATTATGTGACAACAATCCCTTGGGATGATCCATATCCATAATGCGGAGCCGTGTGAAGCTGAAGGTGGCTGACCCACTCCAATAATAATAAGTATAATGAACGTACTCCTGAGTCTGCTGCAATAATCAATACCACGTTAGTAGCTCCAGAACAGAACCTGCCGATCTACAAATCATTACACCCGGTATAAGTCGAATGTACAGAAATAATTATGATATTATAGCCCTCCCTTGCTCCGGAATCACACACACATTGTTGCGGCCTGCGAGGGGGGGGGCTAAACTTCAATAATTGAACGATAGACATGCGCGCGGGGCGGTGGCACGTCAACACACGTCAAAGCTTGAACAGCAGCTTTGATATGCTATGCATCCCATGCACACGTGACGATATAATTTTCGCGTTGTCACGCTTTTTGTGAAATTGTTATAGTATGGACGAGTTATATTTATATATATTGTTGCTCAGCGAACAACAATCTGAGGAACAAAGTAACCCAACAACATAATTTGTATCAAAAATACGAAGATACAAACATATTCGGCGTTTCGAAATTACGGAAGAGACATTTGTCTCAAATTTTATCGTGAAGATCATTATTATACATACGCTATGATAATGTTTCAGCACAATATTGTGTAATGCAATGTGATACAAGACGATTCTATTCAAATGATCCTGATGCGTGATGGCACACTAACGATACCCGGTCAGATTGTCATTTTATTCATGACGATTTGATCGCATAAACAGCATTTCCATCTATAAGCGCCGTGTAGCTTTTATTCAATCCATATGGTATGCTGCTTCATAATTATATTATAAATGATGATGAGTGAACATGACAGTTAGCAATCATTATTTGCATATGTCATGTTGCCATGACCTATCGATGCCTGCCAATCATACTATTAGGTATGTGGCCCAATACATATGGCATACACCGTGAGATCATATACCACATCGACTACATACCGTTCGATGTTCATTCGGTATAACTTGTATATAGGTATATTATACAAAGTGCCCGTTATAATTATTATGGTGTGATGCACCAAGGAGGTACGAATCACGGAATGACAACATAATACGGCATGTCAAGCCGTATAACAGGCTTGACACAAGCACGTTACCTCATTATTGTAGTGTGGAAACGAGCGAGTGGGTTTCAAAGCCCCAGTCAGGATTGAATCGTAACGTTGTTGCATACCCTTTTCAGATTGTTATATAGCCTGGTTGGTCGCTGTGAAAGAAAGGTTGCGATACGACGACCCTACATATATTATACCGCTACGGTGTGCGACGTAGGCTGAGGGTTACGTTCCTGCACGGTGCGCACTTTACGGCGCAATGATACAGCTCGCGCATGCATTATATGTTAATCACACGATGATGTGCCGCATTCCACAAGTCTCGCAGGCCTCGTCACACCGGGATAAGCGTAATGTTTGTCACGGTCTGGGTGATCCTGGATGCCTCTAATATATGGTGTCATATCAATACATTTGTATTCGATGTGGTGGTGTTTTTAGAGTGATATGATATTATAGTATGGACGAGACTAGTACGAGTACAGTGATACCCTATACCGGAGACTCGACTGAGCGCAGGTGGTCCCATACTCACTCGGGGCTGTGGGATTCGATTGATCGTTTAAATCGTGATATAAATGGTCCAGATACGTCACCCAGCGCCGAGCGCACCATGCACCTTCACCAGACGAGATGCGCAACTGGCACATCACACACTTGGAGCTGGAGGCCGTGTACAAGACAAGAGGAGGGCAAGGTCGTACGACTCTACCGCGACAACCAGGCGGTGGTGACGATGCTCTCACACTTCACCTCCAGGAACCCGGACCCGATGAGAAGAATGCGGAGGCTCTGGCTGCTGCTGGATCTGCACGACATCGAGCTGAAGGCTCGTTACATCCGCAGCGAGGCCAGCGTGTGGGCCGACAACCTTTCTCGATGCGAGGATTTGGACGACTGGAGACCCAATCGAGACTGGTTTGTGTGGGCCAACAAGCAGTGGGGGCCCTACACAGTCGACCGGTTCGCTTCCGAGATCTCCGCGCAGCTTCCTCGGTACTACGCTGCGTGGAAAGACCCGAAGTGCGAAGGAGTGGACTCTCTGACGTACGACTGGCAGGGGGAGAACAATTGGGTGAACCCCCCGTGGGCGCTGCTGGACGAGGTGGCGCACAAGCTGCGCGAGGAGGGGGCCGCTGCTACGGTGGTGGCTCCGTACTGGCCGGGACAATCTTGGTTCAGGGAGTTGGAGGCCCTGGCCACCGAGGTGGTGATCATGCCACGACGCAGGGACTTATTCACTCCGAGCAGGCTGGGAGGGTCCGAGCTGCTCGGGGCCTCAAAATGGGACGCTGTGATGTTCTTCATCGAGGCGCGCCCGTGAGTTGCTACACTGCTGAAGTACGAAGGAGCTCTGCTTCGTGTACGACAGCAGCTGAGGTGACCGTGGTCTCCAAAATCGAGGTGTTCTGGAAGGACGATGACTGCTTCTACCCGGGTGTGGTGAAGGAGTTCAACGAGGACGGGAAGGCGCACGTGCTGTACGACGACGGCGACGAGGAGACGCTGGACCTGTCCAAGGAGAACTACAAAATCATTAACAGCTCGGGCGTGTCGGAGCTGACGGACGAGGCAGCGGACGCAGACGGCAAGAACATCGACTGCGGAGGCGACTACGAAGAGTACAAGCGCGGTGGTGCTGTACAAAACTTCCTCACGCGCTCACTCTGTGAGCGGTGGAGGGGTGAGTTGGGATCTTCCCGGCTCACGGAACTGGCAGTGACGATGCAGAGAAAAGCACTGCTGGACACGACGATGGGCAACTACGGACCGAAGGCGCGGCGCTTCATTTTATTTTGTGAGCAGCACCAACGGCCGTGGCTGCCAGCATCGGAGGCGACTGTGTTGTTGTACATCGCCTCTCTGTTGAGGGACGGGGGCATCAAGTCAGCTTCCTTGCAGCCGTACCTGTCTGCCATCAACAACTACCACGAGGACCTGCGATTTCCTGGACCAGCGAAGGGTCGCGCCGTGACCCGAGCTGTGAAATAAAGGGATGGCGACCATCCAGGCGGAGCTGGCGGTGCAGGAGGAGAACATCGAGACCCAGCGGACTTGGCTGCCAGCGGCACACGTACGACGTGTTCGCGAAGCAGCGCTGAAGTTGACTCTGAGATCTCCTGAGGAGCTGCGGCTGCTATGAGCCTTCGCCTACGTGGTCATTGCCTTTGTGACCTTCGGCAGACCGGACACGGGGACCTCGTTGTCACGACAGCACGTTCATTGTGGCGACAGCGAGTTCTCGGTGGTGCTGCTAAAAGAGAAAGGACGGCGGCATCACCTGGTGAAGAGACGCCTGTGCATCCCCTGGAAGGGGGTTGTCCTTTTGAAGGAGTTGATCGAGCACTGGGAGTTTCCCCTCGCGCCGAGCCTTCTCGGAGTAGGGAGGTTACATATTTTTGTACAACGTGGTTCCCTTTTAGTTCCTTGCTGCCCGAGTCTCCGTCCGGCACCATGGGTTTGCCTTTTATCGTTTCGTCATTGTCCCATGCTTCTGTGAGGGTTCCCGTGGTGCAGGCCTGCTTGGCTGCTTCGTCCGTCTTCTCGTTTCCCGTAATTCCTGTGTGTGCCTTGACTTTCAGGAGTGCCACTGTGAGCCCCGTTGCAACCAGGGCCTCAATGTTGACTAGTATGGCGTAGAGGAGGTCCCTTTGTTGGTGGTGTTCCATACTGTGGGGTTTCGTTCTCATATTCTCGAGTTGTCTTATGGAGTTGGCACTGTCCGTGCATACGGTGAGTCTTCCACTGCTCGGTACCCTAGACAACGTTACAACTTTTTGTATTGCCAGGAGCTCAGCTCTGATTACTTCTTGGTCTTCGCCTTCCCACCGAATCATGTGGGTCTCCCCTTCCCCCGTTCTGGGGTCCCATACCGCGGCCCCTGAGGCCCATTCTTTGTCGCCCCTATCCGTTTCTATTTCTCTTTTGCTTCCATCTGTGTATAAGTATGCGTTTGGCTCGTGTGCCCTTTAAAGAGGGGGATATTCAAAGTGGGTTAGAGCGTCGCTCGGGGCTGCATCCCTGGGGTCCGTTTCCTGGTCCCTTACCAGGGTCCATCTTCTTCGTTGAATCCCTGGTTCGTGCTCGGGCCAGAAGTTGGTCGGGTACCTGACCACTTTCGATCGTGTCACTTTGTCCCATATGGTTTGGGCGGCCATCTGTCTTTCTAGTCTGGTGTGCAGAGTATTTGCTTCTGTCACTTGCTGAATGGTGGGGGGTGAATGTTCCATTTCCCCCCTCTGCTTCCAGGCAGCAGTTCTCATCTGGCCGGGCCCTCTTCTATGTGGAGGCGGGTGTCTTCCCACCAGGTTTCCACTGCCGCCTGTATGTTGCCGCATTGTTCGCATATGGCATTCCGTATGTGCGGTCCTGTGTTGCACATTCTGCCCGTCGCATTTACCATGTCCCTTAGCTTCACCTCGGGGAGTTCGTATCTCTGCCATGGTCTCGTGTGCACCCTGCAGTCGACATCTGAGGTGTGCCGTTCCTGGTTCGGTAGGTTTGTGGCATGTAGGTTCGCTTCTCTTGCCGGTTTTTTGGCAGTTTTGATCGTGCGGACTTTACTTTGTGGGCACGTGGTGAGCGCATGTTTTATGTGTTCTGCCGCCGCGGCAGGGTCTCTGCAGTGGGCCTGCCATCCTGCTTTGTTGGCGACTATCAGAATTCTGAGGTTCCAGTTGCATTGTTTCCCCTGGTGGTGGGAGGTGCCCATCCAGTGGTCGGGGGGGCAAGACGATGAATTCGCCCTGTGGTATCTCCAGGAGTTCATGTACCAGGTGCCCCGCATGTGTGTTGTACAATTTCCTGTACGGGGGTTTTTTGTACGTTGGGTACACGCCGACCCCAAACACCGGTTCCTGGGTGGTGGTGACTGCAATGTCGAAGTCCAATGCCTTTTTGAGGTCCTGTGGTGTGTACTCAGGGTTGAATTGGTAGGCCCCAAGTTTCATCCAGTTTGCCGCCCAGGCCGAGCCTCTGGCCCCGAACACTTTGTCCCTGTCATACTTAGCGAAGTACATTGTGGTGTTGTGGTGTACGTTTAGAGGTGAGGAGGCGAAAAGTTCCGTGCTTATTCCGAATGCCTGTTGCAGCGCCCTCTGCATCTGGGCAGGGAACGTCCAATGGTTTTGAAGGTTCTTTTTACGCTCTTCCTTTTCTTCCTTGCCCGAGTATCGATCGAATGAGAAGGTGCTCTATTTCCTCTTCGAACGTGGAGACCCGTATTTTGTGGTCCTCCCATAGTTCCGTTCGCAGAGTGCTCTGGTGCGGGCAGGGAAGATATCTTACCCCGATTGGCCGGCCCCGGGCCGAACTGAGTCGCCAAAATGAGGCCCGGGCCGAAGAGGGACCGAAAGAGAAATTGCTTTGGGGCCGAACCATTTTGGCGCAAATTCCTAAAATTTTGATGAAAATTTTGCGATTTTTGCATTTTCCCATACTTAAGATTAAAATTTTCGCGCCTGCGGCGGGCATTTTGTAGTTCGGACCGGGCGGGCCGAAGACGGGCCGAAAGAAAATTTGATTTGGGGCCGTACCAGCTCAACGGAAGATATCTTCCCTGGGTGCGGGGTTTGGTCGTTCGGCGTACCCGATGCTTGTGTGTACCTTTCATGCAGTCTGTTCAGTTTCTCTTTTGTGAGAGTGCCTATGCATTTTCCATTTCTGTGGTAGCTGTGGGCAAGTTCCCCTTCCAGCCTTATCTGACAAAAGTGTTCCATGGTGTCTGCAATGTCTTGTTCCGGGTTGGTCCCGGTCGGGTCTAGGGTTAGGTTCCCCGCGTTTAGTGTCGGCCAGGCTTTTCCCATGTGCGGTCTTCCTGCAAGTAGTTCCCTGAGTCCCTTGGGGTGGGTTACTTTGGTGGCCCGTATTTGCAGCCTTCTTTTTAGGGTTGGGAGGGTGGTTGTACTTTGACCCCTTTTCTTGGCTAGTCTCAGGTAGTCGGCAATCGTTTCTTGGGTGCTCCATGTGTAGGAGTCCTCCTCTTCCGGATGCTGCCACTGTATCATATACTGGGTAACCAGAGAGTGGGGGTCCTCTGGGTTGACTAGTAGCGTCCTTAGCGCCACAATTTCCGTTGGTTTGTCCACAACCTGGCCCCTTGCGAAGTGACAGGTTTCCAGCTTTTCTGCCATGGTAGGGTCCACTTCGTCCGCCCACGTGGTTTGCGCATGGTAGTTGGGGACTTGTTCGTCTTCCTCGTCTCTTTGTCCCTGTTCAGGGTCCTCCGTTTCATTAATCCTGGTGAGCGGGTGTAGGGAGAGTAGCCTGTGCATTTCCTCCCTGGGGACAAGTCGTGCTTCCCATTCTGCCATTTTGCCTGTAGTTGTTCCGCGTTGAGGTGTGGGAGGTTGGTTCGTACAGTATGGGAGTCTTGCTGGAAGTGACACCCTGACTGTCATTCCTATAGTTAGGGTGTATGACTGTCATCGGTCCCGGAACCCTAGACCCCGAACATATAACGGGAAGACTTCGTCTTATTCGACGCCCTGATGGCTTGCAAAATTAGTTGGTAAGCTTAAGTATGTAGAGGCGCATAATTTTTAAAAAGAGGATTTAAGAATATATAATAACTTATTTTTTCATATTTCGTATGAGAATATCATATTCCAAATTGACTATTTTTTCAACTCTGAGATTTCGGGCAGTCGGGTGCCCACCCGAGGAAGAAACGTCTCTCCGAATCGTTCATATGCGCGTTGAATGTGAAGTAGACAATAATTTATGAAAATTGATTATTTGTTGTTATTCCGTATGAGAATATCATATTTCAGATTGACTATTTTTTCAACTCTGAGATTTCGGGCAGTTGGGTGCCCACCCGAGGTGGAAACCCGAATCTTTCGTATGCGCGTTGAATGCGAAGTAGACAATAATTTATGAAAACTGATTCGTTTTTGTTATTCTCATTGAGAATGTTATTTTCCAAATTGACTATTTTTTCAACTTCGAGATTTCGGGCACTTGGGTGAGCATTAGAGGTAGTCTAAACGTATCGGGACGTTCTCCGAATGTTCCGAATGTGAACCGCGTCGGGGATGTATGAAATCGCTATATGTGCGTATGGATTCCATACAAATATGATAATGCAAATTCTACAAAGAAACATATACATTTCTCCAACATGGAAATAACCGAGTGGGTTGTGATCTCCCGAAGAGATAAAGAGGTGCAAGAATGCATATGCGCACTCGAGAAAGCGAGTGTAACAATTCATGTGATGTGAAGGTACATACAAAACATTGTTGGAACCAAATCCGAGGTTATTGCTACATATCAATAATACAAACGATAAGGGGACATCTTGTCTACATCACTTTCATATCTATACCAACGCTAACCGGCGCTGATGGGTCCGATTCGATATGAAATATTCAGCACCCCACCGAATTAAGGGCACCTCAGCCGCTATCGCCGCCTCGCATGGAATAAGGCATTTCTTGGAGGTGTCCAAAACGTATGCGTCCCGTTCCCCCTCATCCTTCCATTCAAAGTATCGACCGGAGATCACCCAGGAGCCAGGGCCGTGTG